>JACCIC010000042.1:2087500-2367500 GCA_018907035.1 Sycobia sp. Sy_11
TATTTATTCGTCTGCCACGTATGGTTGATATTCCTTTTCTATTTATGGACATTTATAAAATTCTATAGCCATATAAGATAGCCATATAAATTCTTATAAATATTTTCTTAGTGCTGAAACGCAGCGATTTAACTATTGACTTTGAAATAAACATTGAATTGGAAACATCTAACGCTGAATTTGAAACGTCTCTGAAACGAATATTCAATAAAATTTATTCTCATCAGAAAGTCAGAATAAAATAAACATATCGATTTTTCTAATTTAAACTTTTGTAATGTTCCAGATTTTGCTTTCTATTACCTAAAAATATTAACCAGTAAAGAATAACTTTTATGTAAACGTCGATTTATATTTTATTTACCCGTACTGTAAAAAACTTTAATTATTGGCTTCTACACATTATTCAGAAACAACGCTGTGTAGAAGTTAGTATATTTATTTATGAAGCTACATTATGTTTCGCTTTTAAAGCGATCCCTAAGTTATTATAACTTATTATATTCATTTATCATAATTTATGATAAATTATTTTCGAGCTTTATCGCAAAAGAAGTTTTTTCTGCAAAGTAATAATAATACTTTTTTGCATTGACAAATTTTCTTGCATATGTGTTTTATTGTTAAAGAAAAGAATGTGTCAGCCATTACTTTCCATATCACTATTGAAAGCCGATATAGTACTTGATCATTCTGTACCATGCGTCAATTGTCGCATCAACCTGCACGTCAAAATATTAAACATACATAAAATCGAAGTTTCCTAAATCATAGATACACGGCCATACTCTGGCAGGCACTCCATTCAAATTAACGTCGATTATAACTCAACGAATAGCCGTAAAAAAAAAATTCCCACCCCTCGATACCCCGGCTGACCGCGACCTACTCTCTTTTCTCTCTCTTTTTCTCTCTCTCCCTCCCCCTCTCTCTCTCTCTTTCTATCTCTTTCCATCTTCCTCCACCAACCAATGTCTTCTGTTACTTATCGCTCGACGCCTCCTCGACCCTACACCAGGCCATCAACCGCTCGCGACTACCGCGAATCCAACTGAACGTCGAATTTCGTATAGATAACGACCATGACGCACGGGCTCTTCGAATTGGACTTTCATTATTAACCAGTAAACGGAAAAAAATGATTCCGCCCCCTTCACTGTCCTCGGAAGAATTACTCCCCCCCCCCCGCTTCCCCACCCACGAATGTATACTTGGCAGGCGACCGGCGTGTTATAAGTTTTTCCAAGAAGCTCGGCGCTCGCGCGCGCTACTCGTGCGGAGTGCGCACTCGAAAGTGAATGCGAAGTGAATCCCACTCGCCTTACCTGTGGGCGATGACGGCGACACGACGGACGTCGGAAGATAAGAGTCGAGGAGGGAGGAGCACAAGTAGATGGGCAAACTGCTCCGAAAGAAATTAAGAGCGAAGGGGGATGAAGAGAGGGGCTGGCGATCGATCGGTCGCAATTTTGCAGATATATGTGTGTGTGTGTGTGTGTGTGTGTGTGTATTTTTGGGGGAGGAGCGGCCTCCCCACGTCAAAATTATCTGGACGATACAGCGCGAATGCCCGATAACAATTGGAACACGATATCAGCTTGCAATGGTGACTAATCGTCGAATGGCTCGATAGCTATCGTATCATTACACTGAGAAGATAATAAGTAAACTATATTTTTAACAATTTAATGCATCGCTCATAATAGGTCTTTTAAATGTAAGTATAGCATTGATCTAAATAAGTCAATAATTTGTAAATGAATACAATAAAGTTGTAGTACGTTCTGCTTCAAACCAGCAGCTTAATTCATCAGTAATATGCCAGGCGATCCAATCTTGAATGTACAGAAAAAATTAATAAAAAATTTGTAGTCTCATTGGAAAACAAATATAGATCTTTAACATCTCTGAGGTTTAACATAGTCCAAGCTTTTTAGTCGAACATCAGAAAGTCATCAATATTAGACTAAATATCTGTTATAATGTAAGTCAATTAATTATCCATTTTATTTTTCAGGATTTTTTTATCATATTTTTGCTTTTCAATACCTTAGAAGCATTACAGATATTTTTAAGCTTATTTTTAGATACTACAGACACGATTATTTTATAGAATTTTTCCTAGAATTTTGCTTACTTTTCATATTCTTCAGAAATCGAAAAAATTAGTTTAATTTAATTAATAATTTACTTATATTAATTTAAACAAAATATTTTTTGTAAGACTAGGCCAACTGTCGTCTCACTGATCAGATCATCAGATGGCTTGGGGCACACTATTTTCATCACATTATTTAATCAATTATTGAATCTTTTACATCAATACCCTAGTTTAATTTACAACAATTTTTTTTTACTCCTGAATTTTATCGAGTACGTAACTAAGCGGATTTAGAATGCTCTTAACGATATAATATATAGACTCTTGCATGTTGACGTCTGTTGGCAACTTTTATTCCATCGGATTACGGACGCCCTACTATTTTTCAGCGATAAAAAAAGCTTCCTTCTATGGAAAAAAAAAACTAGCCGAAGCTCACCGTTTGCAAGACCAAAAAGAGCAGATAAAGAATTATAAAAAAAAAAAAATTGTTTAAAGCGCCACGAGCGTAAACTCGTTGTCCTGTCGCACGGGACTGCATCGGGCCGTATCGAATCATTCGCTACGACGCCGAGGACTAATTACCTAAGCGTAATTCGCCTAAAGGCGCTCTCGACCCACTGTCCCTCTCGTAGACACGAGCTCTGCACGCAAAAACGAACGCGGTCGGCTCTCAGAAAACGAGCCTGAGTGCTGGGGGTGGATGGCGGTCTCGCTCGTCGACGGGTCGAATAATTTGCAAACAGCTTTCGCGCGGCATCTCTCCCCGTACGCTTTATAGTATCGGATGGCGGCGCTTCGTTCTCGTTAATCCGGCTGAATATTTGCTCTATTTAAAGCGAGGCTCTTTCAGCAAATAATATCGATCGGGAAACAGCGTGGGCAGGGAGGGGGGCTGGAGGGGCGGGGCGGGTTTGACTGTATACCGGGTGGCGACCGAGAGCGCAGGTGAATTTTTTATCGACCTTAATCGAGTAATCGATTTAAAAGTTTTTATAGTTTAGACAGACATTACGGGAGATGGACGTAGTCCAGAAGGAAGAAAGTCAGAAAAAGAGAGAGTGAGAGAGAAAAAGAGAAAGAGGGAGGGAGCTCGCGTATATGAAAGAATCGCACTGAGTAAACTTTTTTCATTTTGAATGATAGGATATTTTAATAGGATTAAATCAATGAAAACAGATCTGGCGTGAATTTGGACAAGTAAAGAATCTTTAAATATATGACTGATCTATTTTTGATATTTCCTATGTTAATAGTTATGCTGTTTTAATATTATTGCATAGATTTTTGTTCAATTTCAAAACATTATTTAAAATACCTATGCCTCTTATTAAAAACATTATTAACAATATTAACCTAAATATGCTATGCCAAATCTGTAAATTTACTCTCATATGCTTCGAGTCCATAAAAGAGAATTAAGTATGTCAGAGAGTACATGGATTAAAATTAACTGAATTAATAATAATAAAATGAGAAGAAGTAATCTAAACACATAAGGGAATATTATACTAATTGTATATTTTTTTTAATTCTTGAAAGTAATATTTATTCTGTCAATATTCAATTAATATAAGAATAATAGGACTATTCTTAAAAAATGCTCAAAACTATTTTATAATCATCAGTATTTCATTAAAATTAAATATAAAACCTAAATAATGATAATTTTTTGCATTTTATTAATTTCTTATAGTTTGAAAATTAATTAAGTTAATCGAAATTATTTTTGTACAATATTAATTTAAATGTACTTCTTTTCTATTTCAAAAGCAATTTTAACAATTATTAAACTGATTTTAATAAAATTCGTTTCTATAATGACATTTTTCAAAAATATTTTAATTATTAAAAAAAATAATTAATTTTATTATGAAATATTTTTTTAAAAAACATCAAGCTTGACAAATTATTGTTATAGAAAAGTTAAAGATATAGATAATAAAGATGCCAATAAATTCTAAGACTTAATTTAAAGATGCACGAATTTCTTCACTAGATTTATGAACTACGTGAAAAGAGGACATTTTATCAGTTTAAACATCTAAAATTTTGATCTCAACAAACATTTCATAAAACCGCACTGATGTGCGAGAACAGACGTTTAGATACCGAAAATTCCAAATTCTATTTGGAAATCTCATTAAGAAACGTGGCTCGCTACAAAGTCGAAACAAACATGAAAACGATTCAAACGGCAAGATAAAGAGAAATTGGTTTCTAGAGAGACAAGAAAATAAAATGACAAAAGTAAGGCTCCGTTATAAAACGTGAACTGAATTAGTGCCGATATAGGCACAATAAAACGAGTGGTGATGGAATTTCGAGCACAAGTGGGTGGCTGAAACGTCGGAGTTGATTAAGCAGTTACGAATGGAAAGAATTTTCTCAGACGTAAAAATTTTAAATAAGAAAAAGTTCAATTATCATCATACTTCTCTCATCATTACTATTACGATGACCGTATTCTATCATCGATACGCAAAGATAAGTTTCCTAACAATTTTTGTTTTAATGTTTCAGTAAAGGGAGTTTGAATTGTAGGAAAAAGTTGGAAAATTAAAAATATGCGTAATAAAATCGAGATCAACATTTAACGTAATTAATTGACAATGTTATTAAAGTTTAATGTAATTTTGAATGAGTAGATTGGAAAAAGATGTATGCATATAAAGTTCATAAATAATTACTTCTATAATTTGATAAACATCAATACCGAATATCATGTAAAAAATATCAAATTATTAAAATGAATTTTCGAATAAGTTATTATAAGAATATAAGAAATATTGCAAGAAATAGTAATATCACTGGAAATCTAATGAAAGTTCAGATGTGATCTCGCCGAGCTTTTAAAATAAGCCTAGAGCGAAATATTTCTGGTTTAACATATTGTGGCGTGCGGGGGCGTATTAAAGTTGGCAAGAATGATTTACGCGAGATTCCACGCATTTAATAAAATGCGAATATAATGTACATTTACATATATGCATGGAAGTCTCGATGTATTCTTGTTATACTTCAAATAAGATCAAATCGTGTGCAGGAAATGCGTGCAACTTCAATGCAAGATTATAAACTTCGTAATGCTTAAATAGATTTTCTGAAAATATCTTTATGGATTACTATACAAAATTCAATAAAATCAATGATAAAGATTGGATAGTACAAATAAGTAACGAATACCTGATCTCATGAATTTCGAATAAGTCGGAATAATGAGATTACGGTGACTCATATTCTGAATTCTTTTAGAAATGTCCAAAATTTCACAAGAATTCGAATTTCAGTAATAGAATGCTACAAAAATGAATGCATTTAAATTATACTTAAGAATATGAAGATCGAGAATATTATCTCTCTCTCTCTCTCTCTCTGTGCTATAATGAAATAATCAACTAAACTTCGTACGAAACAAAAAAACATTATAACATCTTTTCTAGAAAAGATCATGAAAATGTAAAGGAAATTAATATATATATATATATATATATATATATATATATATATATATATATATATATATTTGACTTAAAAACAGCAAACAGCGCCTCAATAACTCGTAAGATCCTTGCATAAAATTACATTATTCGTCATTTTATTTTTAATTCATCAACAGTCTTCGAAAAAAAAGTTTAAATATGATGAAGTAACAAAGCAAACCCAGACGCAGCTTTATAATTAATAATTTAATTATTTAATACCTTAATCTGATTTGATTTAATCAAAACTCTCAGTGATTCTTTACATTCAAAAGAACAATTTAATATCGAATATCAAATTTACATATGGTAGTGAAATGATGAAATTTATCAAAATATAGGATTAAGATTTAAAAATTAAATGAATGAATATTTTCCCTCTCTGAGTTTCTCTCTCTTTTTCTCGCCACCTCTCTCTCTCTCTCTCTCTCTCTCTCTCTCTCTCTCTCTCTCTGTCTATGTCCAAATATTGCTCTCGATTTTCGAATGGAAAAAGTTTTCGTATAACAAAAACCTGTCAGAGACACTTTCAAGTTATTTCAGCTACGGAATAATGAGAAAAAGATAGAAAAAGATAGATATAGATCGATAGAGCGATAGAGAGAGATAGAGAGAGAGAGAGAGAGAGAGAGAGAGAGAGAACGAGAGAGGGGGGGGAAGAGAGAAATAGAATTAATACGATGATGAAGTATTTTTTATACTTTAATGTCTAATACTCCTATCCTCTAATTATTCCTTTTAGAGTATTCGTTTTAAAATTGAAGGAGTTGAAAGCCTATATTTACGATTACGCATAGGGCATTGAAAGTATGGGCAGTGTGTATAGTTAATTTTATCTCTTTTTTAATCGAGTTAAAGTTCCTTTACTACGTTTTCTGAGCTAAAGTTGAAGTATAAGTATATTTAATAATATTGTTTAATGAATTTCCGACAATTTTCAATACAAAAAATAACCTACAGACTATATGTAATTGTGATCTAGTTGAAACTTTCCATTCAATAGTTTAAAATAGTCAGAAGGAAATGAATTGCAGAGCAGTTTTGCTCATGTAAGAAATTAGTCAGTTCAAATTTACTTTTGTACCTTAGAAATATTTATTTTACAATAGAATATAGATTCTTTTTAATGTATATAATAATAATTATTTTAATTTCTACTTAATTGAAGTGATTAAACTATTTATTAGTTCGCATTAATTCAAAATTTTAAAATAAAAAATATTCTGAAAAATACAACGATTTTGTTTACATTGTTCGGAAGTTATTTAAAATATATTGTATTTTAAACATTTATATTTCTGAGAGTTTTCGACTATTTTCGTTAAGAGTTCACTTACTTAAGCTTACAGAACACGCCTGTACTATATCGGGAATTTCCAATAAAACAGTTTTGGCTGGATTTTCATCATTTGAATTGGCTGATTAAAGCGCGTCTATAGATTAACTGCCTTTATAGAGTACGTATACGCTAAAATATTCTGAAAGATATTATTGTTTGAAAAAAATTTTTCCTTCTGATCTATGCACTATATAGGAAGCAGGAAATAAAAGAAAACTTAATTCGATCCGAAATATATTTCTAATCAACTAGTCAGTACAGACAAAAATTATAGGCCAATATAATGCCTCAGAGACTTCAGAGCTATAGAATCGTGATCTGACTTTCAAAACACCTATATATACACTACTTCAAGGAATTAAGACCAAAAGCACTATATATATATATATATATATATATATATATATATATATATTCATAAGAAAGTTTCGCCCTTCTTCATCCCAGCTTCTCATTACTTCTACGCTCTACGCACGTGCCGGCGCTTAGCAAATTCGTGGAATCTATATATTAGGTGATAGGGCAGACGTAGTTACGCGAGCGACGTAAGAAGAGCGTGCGCCGTCGGAGGCGGGCACGGCGAGGGGGTAGAGCGAGACCAATGAAGCCCCAGCAGGTGGCTAATTACTCGGACATCAACGATACGTCGCGCCGAACAATCCACACCGGCCAGATCTAATCGGATACTGCAATAGAGACGTCTGTGCCCTCGGATGCGCACTTGTGTAATGAGACGTACGCACGTATATATATATATATATATATATATATATATATATATATATATATATACATGTGTGTGTGTTTGTGCGCGCGCTCGTGTATATATGTGTCCGCTAACGTTATAGGCACAGCTCGTTATCACCCAGCGGGTGGTAAATGGCAGTGGGGGAAAGCATCTAGAGGCGGCGAAAGAGGACGCATAACTTCACGGCCTTAATTTTCAACCCTCTCCCTGCTGTTATTGATTGATTCAGCTATATATTGAGGACGGTGATATATATATATATATATATATATATATATATATATATATATATATATATAACGTGTTCGGATCTGTTTTGATGACAATTATTTTAATATCCGCTTCGTACCCGCTCCACTGATTGGGTGAGAATTAGCAGGGAATTAAGGATTTTCCGCTGCACCACATCTAGTCACTGTAATTATACGCGGTATATAGCTATATAGTATATAACGTTTGCAATTCCAAGAGCTCATTGGTGAAATGGCTCAGATCTGAATTTAAACTGTCTAGTGGAAATATCTTATTGTGTTCTTAAAAAATCTAATATTTAAATTTACATTGACAAATTATCATTTAATATTTACATTTATAAGAGATGTCCATTTTTTCAAAATATAATTAAAAAATATAAAATTCATAAGTATGAGTTATAAATAGATTTTGACTACAAAAAGTACTGGCCTGCATACATACTGAAATCTATATTCATGATTAATATGTTAATAATAAAGCCCAATTCTGAACTACGTTTCTAAAAAATGATTTTTAATTTATCGAATTATAATATGAATGTTTAAACTATGTAAATTCAAATTAATACTTTAATAATTGAAGATGCAATTTCATTAAATTCAAAATTAACAATTAAGTAAAGAAAGATAAGAAAAACAAAAAGATAAAAATTCTAAAAAAAGTAATTAATTTATTTTCGAGTTACATTGAAGAAAAATAAAGATTGTTTAAAAATTCATTATGATTAAGATTATTGTTGTACAAATACAAACGGCAGAAAAAGTAATTTAATTTATTGCCGAAAGGTTGATTTAAATTCTGTCCCATTAAAGTGCTTCTTTAGATTAGATTCTAATTAAAAAACTCTCGCCAAGTTAAATACTCATTAAGCATAGTATGTTTTTAATTAGCCTACTTGTGTTCCGAATTCCGGACGATCTATCGATGGAATTTTCTTCAAACGCAAAAAATAAAAGGAAAACTAAACTGCCAACTCGTATACTGAAATCTCTCTGTATCGCTCTCTTTGAAAGCCAGTATTTGCCCAAAATACAGAATCGAAAAGCTCATTAATGTAAGCCCATCATGCACGTATTTATTAATCGATTTTGCAGATGCTACCAAAAGATCACCCGGGCTCCTTGCGTTTATCACTTATTCTCGGTATCGAAAAAAAGAAGAAAACTGAATAAATAAACTCATCAGAAGCAAATGAAATTACACGCGCTCACGCAGAATTATCGAGAAACCGCCAATGATTTTACGGACCTCCCAATAAAGTCATTCGCTACACGGGTCGCCCGGTATTTCCATTCGATCGTGCTCCTCTCTCGGCGCAGTATAGGTTTATTCAATTGCTGTATGGGTTCCATCGCGATATCTCTCTCTCTCTCTCTCTCTCTCTCTCTCTTTCTCTCTTTCCTCCTCTGAATTTCTTTTCCGCATTGCCCCCTCCTCCCTCTTCTAGCGGGATAAGCGAGCTGCGAATAAAGTCGCAGCTACGGCCCAGCTGACTGGACTATATTTTTTTTTCACAGAGGATTAGTGACGGGGATTCGGCGACTGGTGAGGGGGGAGGGGGTTACTCGGTGCTCTCCTAGCATTAGAGCGCGGGAGAGCGTAGCTTCTCGGACGGGATGGATTTGCCCTTTCATATACGGTCGGACGCTTTCGAATTTTGCCTGCTCGGTGCTATCTTATTTTTTGTACTGAGAGCAGTGTCACGTAGATTTATGCTAACGCCAGACGGCATTTATTTTGTCATGGAATCTTTGAATTTGATATTTTATGCTTATTTTCATTTATTTATTTATTTATTTATTTGTACAATGAGCAAAGTGAGCGATTGATTAAAAGCCTGTGGTACGCTAGACCAAATATTCTGTAAGAACAATTATAATGAATTTTATTATAATATGAATAGGAAATTAGTTCCACATAATTTGGTTTATTTATCGATAGCTATTTTCATGACTAAGCCATTCTGTGAATCTTTTTGAAACCATTATGCATTATAGGAAAAATTGAAATTGATTACCTATGTACCTGTAGACCAAGGTTAAATAAAATAAAAAATTATAGTGTTTAATAATTTTTAATATTAAAATTTTGTATTATAATGTGATTATAATCGGAATATTAATATTTAAAACATAAAATTATAAGTTATTTCGACTAGTAGTATACGACTGATTTTTGTAATTCATTCTAATTACCATCCTAAACGTATACCTGAATTTGATACTATTATTATTCAATAATCCTTGCCATATTCTTTCGAAAAAGTAGAGTATATTATTAAATTTATTATCCAAATATATATTGCAAATTCATGTTTGGAACTACTCAAGCCAAAAACTTTCTCTGTATTAGGATATTTTTCAGTTGTAGAATTATAAGACATTAAGTTATGCAATTCTCATATTATATTGAAAAAAATTCAGAATCATTAATATTATGATGCTGCCTTATAAAAAAATGCAATACTTTCTCGCAACTGTAAAGTAGTGTGCGACACTTTCATAAAGTGTAATAACTAAAACTTCGTAACTTTCCCTCTAAAGGCTGACGGTAGCACGACCTTTTCCACTTACGACCCATTGAAACTTTATACAAAGCATAAGACCCTGTCAGAATGCCGACGAATTGCAAATTTATTATAAATGCAAAATATCCGTCGAATTTAAAAATCCCTAGATTTGAATTACTTTGGTGCTTTGTAGAACATTGTAATATTTAATAAAAAGGCCATCAAAAAAATTCTAGAATAACTGAATATAAAAGTGTACAAAAAATGTTAAATCAACGTCAAGCGAAACAAGAGACATCTTGACTTCTATCCCGGCAATTGTTGGGTTTTTTTTCTTTGTCTTTTGGTATAGCTCTTTTGGATGTTTTCTCGAACAAATCGCATGTCATTCAAACTGTGCGAAATTCTCTTCTTTTAATACGCATACTCTATATATTGTATTTAATACACGTACTCCCTATATATTCAAATGACGCAATTACCAGAAGCCAAGCGATAAAAGAAAAACGCCGAGAGGTGATAAAACTGGACGCGAAGCTAACTTTATCACCGTTTAATTAAAAAAAAAAAGAAAGACAAAGAAAAGAAATAAGCAATCGTAACAATAAAATGAAAGTGGCTATTAAATCTTTGAATAGTGGCTCGGCGTTAAATTGATAATGCACGGGAACGATGTAAAGCGAGAAAAAAGCAATTATAAGTAACTGTTTCAATTAAAATTCAATTTTGTATCTTGAATTCTACCGTGATGGAGTAATGAATCAATAGTCTCTGGAAACGTGCGAGAAAAAATAAAAATCCAGACTCGGACGAGAGTGGATAGCTAAATTCAGCGATCTCGCCAAACGTCAGAAGAGAAAAACAGAAAACTCGCCACGAAATAAATGAAGAATTGCGTCCCAGTTGCATTCCACCGTACCAAATTATCCCTAGTATAAAATGTATTTTTTGACAGTCGTTGAGATTTTTTTCTGACACACCAGAAAAGTTTTTCCAGACCAAGAGAAGAACAATGAATAAGAACGAGCGAAAGAGAGAGAGAGAGACTAGTACTCAATAATTTTGATATACGATTTGATTATAAATAACTGTGACATTTTACAATTGTTCTTTAGAAAATAAGAAGCACCAAACATTAGACCTGAAATTGACTCTATTCTAGTCCCCCTCTCTCTTCCTCTCATTACTCCCTCTTACTCTACTCTTCCTCTCGACCTCGTAGGTAAGTTCACATTAAAATAGGAGGCGTAAATCACAAGGGCCGCGCGGTAGAGACAACGTAACCCGCTCTGACGTAAAGAATCCGGTAGAGTCGACGGAGTAAGAGAGAGAACGAGAGAGGAGGCAGAAGAGGAGAAGACAGAGAGAGAGAGAGAGAGAGAGAGAGAGAGAGAGAGAGACATATTTTTACTCCAGTAACAATATTTTTACACTAAAAAAGTATTTAACGGTATCTTTTGAATACAACTCAATAAACTTGCCTGAGTTTTTATATTAAAAGGAAATGAATTGAAATTATTTCTTATCCTTGACATCAAATTACGTAAATTTGGCTTTTTTTGTAGTTATTAACAGTTATTAACAGTAGTTATATAACAGAAATTTGGAATTAGTATGTGAATAGAAAAGATAAAAATTATCGATGCACTTGAATTATTAATTTTTTTAGGTGTTATATTGTAATAAAAGAAATTTTTAAATATGCTCCATTCAATAATATATATATATATATTACTAATGCTTTATTATGAGAAAATAATGGAGAAACTACGTATGTATATTGCAAGTTATTTTACAATAATACGATAACTACTCACTCTTTTAAATAATGCACAATAAGTTACGTCCATATTGGCAACTGCTAGGACTATAGTATATTTTATTCTTGAGCATAGCTCGCTCAGCACTAATAGAACTACTTTCATAGTTCACTATTGTTAAACCATAACAGGCGTAATGTATCAAACATAAAGGACGTCCCACAAACTTTTTTTTATCACTTGTGATTGTTTACAAATAATTTAATGTTAAATACCAGTCGTATTAATTAAATAACATTATAATCGGTTAAATCGATCATTATTTACTTGAAAATTTGATATCATGTTATACGTCCCATTTCTTTAACTTCGCTCAATATTTTGACGAGTTACCACTAACTTCTGATATGAAATCCCTTACTTTGGCTGAATGATCCGGACTCGGATACGATTATGTTCACAAATGCGCTTTATGGGCTGTCAGGCGATCACTAAGTTAAAGCACGTCAATTAGTCTGGTCGAAGAACAGAATATGACGACTTCCGATTATTGGAGTGCAATCGAAAGTCCTGACCGATTACTATAGCTATGTGAATACTATAAATAAAAATACTAAAGCACTATAAATAATGAAGCAAACAAAATATTATATTTTAAAAAAAATTAGGCTATCATCTGTTAAATTCAACATAATAAAGCTTCTCGAAATACTGTAAAATTATCTAATTAAACATCTCGTTTTCGTGATGAAATAATTAAAAACATGAAATATCTAACCGAGTCCTGGTATTGTATACTTTGGCTTATACGAACATCAAATAATATGAATTAAATTTATTTTTTAAATCAAGCAGAAAATATATAAGAAAATATATAAGATTCGTTATAACGTGAAAGTAACTGTTATATAAAAATTGTAAAATTAAATGGATGCTTTCCACAGAAGAGCCTTTGATAACATATCTAACACGCAGGGATATCCTATAATGTTGTCCTCACTAAGATGCGGAATGTTTGAGTGTGTTGTGGAAATGAGACACTTTACGAATTCATGGGCATGGACAGACGCATGCTTTCCCCATGATGGCACAGGGAACACTGCACTTAATACGTAAATTTAATGCGTGAAAGTTAATTATTTATCTCGCGACACAGTTTACCCTCTAACCAAAAATCACAGTTATATAGTTACAATTTTACCCGATCAAGGCAGATCCAAAAATGGTATTCGTCGGATAATGCTCCGTCCAGCGGGATAAACGCGACCGTGGCGACTTTGATAAAATTGCTAACGATAACGGCACTGTGTTGCTGCACGACCCCTACCGATAATAGACGTTTTATGTAGGCCGAGCGCAAAAAGTCGGAATAAAGCTCCAGGAATGTTATATATATATATATATATATATATATATATATATATATATACATATAGCCCTCACAAAGAACTCGATTCAGCAAAACGAACTGGCACATCGAAGCGGGTCGACGGCAGATTCTATCCGGCGGGTGCGTGTTCGCACAAAAAAAGGAACGGTGAACCTTTGCCTTCGACGCAATAATACCGAGTATCTCTCTTTCTCTCTATCTCTCTCTCTCTCTCTCTCTCACTCTCTTCTCCTTTCGACGTAGGAGGACACGAGGAGGATTGACGAAAGCCGCGGGGCCGCGGGCAACCTCGTGTTACCGCGGGCAACCTGATCCGGATGGATTTCGACGGCATATGTATGTATATATATATATATATATATATATATATATATATATATATATATATAGGCTTCGTCCGTTTTTCTGGGTCGCCGATTGTCTGAATTTTTTATGCCGACCAGTCGATACGGGCACCCTTTATATACCGCGCCGGATATATTACATATTTGCCGGGAAGTTTTTACGTAGCGCCGAGAGGAGGGCGATTCTCTTCTAAGTGCCGCGTTCTAAACACGGATTCAAGTGGCACGAGAAATGGAGAGGGTATATAGATATATACGTGTGTGTATGTATACATAGTCGTATACTTCATGAATGGACTGGCGCTCGGGGAACAATGTTAGGCGTATTCGAATGGCCTTGTTTTACGCGTCAATTAAAATGTATTTAGTAAAATGTAATTTAGAGTAATTGGATAAGGGGCTTTGAAAAGCGTTCCATTTAAACAGACCCATTGTCTCAGACCCCAAGTCGGTGCATGACCATTGAGAATTAAATGCTGAAGTGGCAATAATTATACAGTTATATAATATCATCCGCGAAGCGTACACTGATTGTTCGGCTCAAGATTCTCTTTCAAATATTCTTTTCTATCAAAAATCATTCTAATGATGATTCTTTGTTTTACGCAGTTAATCTCATCTAAATGAGCAATAATTGTGTGACATTTGAATGATGTAAGATGAATCGAGTAATAAGATCTGCATAAGGCAAACTCGACTTGAAATCGTATACCATACAGTTATATTGGCGATATCATTATGATTTTTCCAGACTTCATTGAATATAATAAATGTTTTAACGCTCGAGTAGCGCACAATACAAGATTGCTCAGAACTCTTCGCGCAAAGGGCCGCTCGCGCATGTATCTTCTTTTCGTCTTTTCTTTGTTCATAAAAATATCACTTTTTTCTTTTATATATATATATATATATATATATATATATATATATATATATATATATATATATAGACGTATATACCATTCGCGATATAACGCACTCGTGGCGCCCTCTCGCTCTCCAGCCGTAGCACGTAAATAATGCATATACGTTTGTATATATATCCCGACGACTGGAATATCGACGCAAGCGCCCCTCCCCTCCTACCCTCCTCACTGCATTTCACCCTCGTTCCCGTACCCTCTCTTCCGTATATTTAAAAAAAAAGCACAGCAGGAAAACAAAGAGTGCGACGGGACGGGGAGAAGGAAAATGAAAGTATACATATACCTGTGCCAAAGGAAGATGGAAGGAGACGAGGGAAAAGAAGGGGAAAAAGGAGGAGCAGAAGTTACTGA
Source organism: Sycobia sp. Sy_11 (assembly GCA_018907035.1). Taxonomy (NCBI): domain Eukaryota; kingdom Metazoa; phylum Arthropoda; class Insecta; order Hymenoptera; family Epichrysomallidae; genus Sycobia; species Sycobia sp. Sy_11. Next base: position 2,102,706 of record JACCIC010000042.1, read on the forward strand.
TCGTGAATTCTAAAGAATCCGGTCGACCTCGTCCTACACTAAAAATCGCAGAGAGTCCTTCGATATATTTGTACTGTATGCCCTCAAATCTATTTAGTGGTAGAGCTAAAGTGAACTTCAACATTGGATTACACACACATTAAATTAACACAGAACGATAGAGGATTAATCGGAACGTTTATAGCATCCTAGGATCTATAGTTAAAAATATATACCGAAAGCTTATGTGAGACCTTTAAAAATATAGGTGAGGCTTACAATTTTATGAAAAAAAAAATATGATACCAAAAAAAATATCGGAATTTGTTAACTTCACATGATTATATTTGAACACAGTCCTATTTAAGAATGAAAAAATAAGAGTTAATTGCCAAACAATGAAAACTATTGGAAACGATAATATGTACAATATCATAAAATATAGTGAATATTTAGTTATTTATTTGCAGATTATTTTGAAGGACTAAATACTTCTTCTACTGGAACGTACACACATAGAACGAGTCCAACTTCCGTCAACAAAATATTCTGTAAACACCGTTTTGCCAAGTGCCTCCAAAAAAATTCGGTCAACGTGGATCGAACACTATAGTGTAGGAAGAGTCTCGACTCGACGAGCAAAGTCCGGCGTTTCGAGCGATAGTAAACAAACCGATGCCTTCACCGATCGAGCCAACAACTGCTCCAGTTATGCATATTGAGCACAATTTTTTTTGGTCTTCTCTTTCCGTAGAAGCGCTTGTTATTAATTTTATAGAAGAGTAAAGTGTGATTTTCAAGTGATTCAGTCTTAATTATATTTTTAAACTTATAAGTCTCAGACCGATTTTAACGTGTCCTATATTCAAAATGTAATTTTTTATAAATATTATAGGATGGTATGGTAATTTTTTTAAGAATTGTCAATATTTTTTGTGGCCGATTGAACATTTTTTTAAAGACTTTCGTCAGAACTTACGCTACAGTGATTAACATAAAACTTCATTACACTTTTCAACTGAAAAGATAAAATATGGTATTTAGTATATGTATTTTACATTAATGAAAATCTATAATGAAATAGATAGCCGAATCGTTCAATACAGATGTATAAAGATTTATAAATATATATTAAGTCAAAATTAATTTTATAAAACTGGTTTAGAACTTTAAATTCTATTTTGGAGAGATGCGTAGGTATTACAATTGGAATTTGGTGAATTTAGAAAAAATTACTATAATATGTAAGCACGAGAAAATCAATGTTAGAAAGGATAGATGATTACTACTATGCATTATAATAATTAGATCAATACTATAAATTTTTACCGTATTTATAATAGAATAAATAACAAGTGTAAAAATTTTTCTTCGGCCACTAACTCTTTCGTCCTAGAAACTACAGCAGCTTTTGACAAATCCTTTCCTTTACCTAAGAATCACATAACATAGAATGTATATTTCATACAATTCAATTTTCATTTTTCTTTTAGAATCCATTTAACGTACGTGAAACAATCGTACGTTGAGTGATAAAAAGCTTAAACGATTGTATTTTCTATTTTGAAACAACTTTTACTATATTTACGTCTTAAACGGAAATACGTATCACTGCCGTTTAGAAAACATATCATCTCGATAATGAAAGCTTCGATCGTGGGCGTAATATCTGAAATGTATAAAAATTGTAAAATTATACCAAGCGCATAATAATAGATCGTAACCGCCAATCTTTTACCGGTACGATTACAATAACGAAATACTTCAAAACGCGATCACGAGCATAATCCCTGAGAGCACTTGCCGTAAAAAATTTGACGGCGGCGGATCTCGAGTGCCGGATCGTCGTAAAACGCTACCCTCGCACGGCTGAATAAAATTATTATACCGTTCCCGGTACGAGCCGGTCCCGTCGCGTCGCGTATTTTCGATCGGCCGCCCGATTTTCGTTGGCCCCACGAAATCTCCGCCGCGTGAATATGGACCGAATGACGCATTGCATGCGCGTATACACACACACACACACACACACAGAGATGATAGTATTCAAGTGTTCGACTTTTCGATGAATCCCTGTTGGGGGAGGGGGATGTATTAAATTATCGCGCCGGCTTGAGAGACAGGTTCGCGCGATTAATCAGAAATTCCCGCTCGCAGCAAAGCCCAGATAATGCAGAGAGCGACACTCGCGCGATAAACGAGCATCCCTGGCCGATGGAGGGAGCTAGAGAGGGTGGGGGAGAGACTGGAGCAGCCCGAAGGAGGTCAAGTACAGCCAGAAAAAAGCCTCCCCCGCACCATCTCTCACCCTTTCCTCGAATTAAAAGCTTTAAAAAACTGCTCTGACCCCCGCTTCTTCCCACTCTTTCTCGTCCTCTCTCTCTCTCCCTCTCTCTCTCTCTCTCTCTCTCTCTTTCTCTCTCTCGACCCTTCTCCACCGCCCCTTCCCCCGCTTCTTTTCAACGTCGTAAACAGAATCCGGAGAATGAAGACGACGATGACGACGACGACGACGAAGACGACAACCTGCTGCCGAGGGATATTAAAAGAAGCTCGGCCCGACCGATGCTTTATATAACAGATCCGGCCTGAATCGTGAGCTTAATCAAGCTCGTACATAAGTGAACCGCGACGAGAGAGAGCGATATTATCTACTCGAGGGAATATAGCGGGCGCGCGCGCGCGCGCGCATTACCTCGACATATGCAGAGGCCTGGGGGGGGGGCAGACGCGAATGCTTCGAGCGTTCCGCACCCCCTCTCTCGATAGCAGAGATTCCGGGATAGAACTGCGTGGAGGACTCGTCGTGGTGAGGACTGGTGGCTAAAGATTCCAATCCAGAGTTCCCAGGATTTCTATTTTTTATTATTTCTATTTTTTTTTTTTTTGTAAAAAACTGAATTTTTTATTTTGCTAGTTTTTTTTTATTTTTTTATTTTATTGAATTGTGATTTTGAATATGGTCGATGGAAAGAGACGAAAATGCGCGTATAAACTCTCATTGCGAGGTGTCATATCAAAAAGCTTTAATTTTATGCTAATGACATTTTATTGGTTTACGTTGGGGAGAAGCAGTTGGGGGAGGAGCCAGCAAGAAATGTGCACGGTTTTGCGCTGGTTCCGTATACTAAAAACTAGGATTATATAGTCCCGGGAATAATAAAGGTTTAAGCGCGATAATTAAAGTAACCGGCTTCATTTGTGAGTCATCGGTCGTCCGCATAATAATATTTGAGAAACAACGAATGCTCTGAAAACATAATGTAAAATACTTTGAGTAAACGTTATCGTTATCGTTTATCCAGTCTTCATATTATTACACTATATTACAGTATATTCGTGAAAAAACGCTCTGAACATTGTGAACACTATGGCATTATCTAATGGAAAATAACCATAATTAATATCTTATACAGTGAATATATCTTTATAAAATATATAATTATAACTTTATTGAAAGTCTGACTACGGTTGTTAAGTATCAATCCCTTAGAATGGAAAAGATAAAAACAACGACTAAAAAATAATAAACAGAAATAATCGATGTATTATTTTTAGCAAAGGATAATCCCATTACTCCCACTACTTAATTTACTGAACCTACGTATCTACTTCGTCCAACGTTTAGAGCCGCATCAGCTCATCAACAGGGACTCTCTTAAATACATTAAATTAAATATCATATACATAATTCATACGTCTGTCAAACATAATTTTATAATAATTACATGGAACGTATTATCCAGCAGAGAAGTAGGCTTGAATAAATATAAATTTAAATATATATATATATATATATATATATATATATATATATATATATATATATATACACGATAAATCCAAATTATTTGATGAGTTACACACGACTTAAAAAAATATATAATTGCAGGAACCTACACAGTCAACTAGATTTTAGATTATAACCTTCAACTGCGCACAAATTTCAGAAGACTTTCATGAAGTTTCACGTATAATAAAATTTGGAAGTTATCCAATATAATCTGAAATCTTACACTTATAATAAAGAGAGATTACGAGCAAGATAGGAAAGAGTGTGAAATATTTTAGACGATTTATAAAAACGATAATTGGAATATATTAAAAGGATAAAGTTTCTAGAGAGTAAGACCAGCAAACCTAACTGATGAGACTGCGAAAATTTTATTTGCCAAATTGCGCCGTCACTTGGCTAAAGTTGTAAAACGCAAAAAACTACTTGGTGAGCGAAAAATGTGAAACTATCAATTAGCAATATTTGATCCAAATTGACCACTTAATAGCCGCATACTGATTACAAGATCTGTATAATTTATTTGAAACAATTTTCTAATTTCTTAAATAATTAAAACAAAGTTCTAATTTCTGCATTATAAAAAACAGATGGTTTTCAAGTCGGCCATTTCTACATTGTTGTCTTTCAATAGATAAAGAAATTAGTATATAGAATTTACGCATTACATAAGATGCATTAAATTTTATTAATTTTATTTTTGAACTCGTTCCTGATAGTCTGACCTTAATTATATTTATATTATTTTCCAAAGACTGCAATAGCAATAAAAGGATCTATTATTTTGCGCTTCATTTCATGCTGCACATTTAATTCCAAAATTGAACATATAAGGTTTTTCAACTTTATTCACATAATATTCAATTGACTAAGCTTCAATATCAATTTAATCCCCTATCTTGCAATCTTACGAAAGAATTGTTACGAGTATGCAGAAATCTCAATCCAGTACCGACCTAGAATTGCTCGTCCAATAGCTAGTGTTCCAAATTTATTGAATTGCGAATTTCTCATTTAATTCATTCACGAAATTGTATTATCGCTGATGATCGCTATCCAATTCTAAGTCATATATTGAGATGAATTGACAAATAATTTCTTATGATACATGATAATTCAGTGAACCTGTAGCATAATTATGTTTTCTGTATAAATTAAAAATAATGTCATTAGTCTTTGTTATTTATATTACAAAATGAGGTATTTTTTCAATAAATTAATTTAATACGCTATACAATTCACGAAATTATGCATACTTATTCTGCAGATGTCGTCTGGCAAAGTACGGAAAGCTCTCCGCTGCTTCGTGACGGAGACTGTTGAAAAAGAAGACAAGGGTTCTAGTTAAAATATTCCACCTCGTCGGCTAAAATACACCCAGACGATAAATCTTTCAATCTTCAATCGCTCATCCTTGTAATTCCCATACGGAAAAAGAGGCTGCGAGAGACATTTAATTTTCATCGTATATTTAACATCTATTTTCTCCCGCTTATTCGATATTGCCTTCCGCGTGCTCGTATCCGAGATTACGGGATGCAATAATTTTGACACGAACCTCTTTCTGTGCCAAGACCTGCTACAGAATTGTATAACTTCGAATGCAGGAGCACAGCCACAATTGAACCACCCTATGGATAAGAAGAAAAAAAGTAAATTAAACGAGCTGGTTGCATAATAATAAATAATGCAATCATGCGTGTCGTCTAACAGTTTGATTTTGCCTCTACGTAACACCCATCTGCTTTTCCTAAAAAAACGACAACTTGTCACAATAAGGTTACTCGTCAATACGTATGTTTACAGTTGGATAAACGCATAAAGCGCGAGTAAACCACCTGCTTGATTAAGTATCGAATAGGAATTGGTGAAGTTTATACGATCACCATCGAAATAAAAGGGAAGTGCCAATTAAAGCTGTGCTTTTATTTCTCCCTACCCGTTTTTTTCCGGCGAATAAATTTTTTGTAAATTGCCCGTTAAAAGGTAGATCATTTTTTGGAATTATTCTCAAATTTAGGAGTATCCTTTTTTCTCCTTCTTTTATTTTTCTAAACTTCTGTCTCCCTTTTTATTTCATGCAAATCCGAAAATGCGCCTGTTTCATCGTCGTAAAAAAGGGAGAAATAAGGTCAATTAAAAATAAATCAATTAATGCGGACCCCGACAGACTAAATGGCTGGAGTACCCTTTAAGTGATGCGAAGTATACGAATCAAATGCCAAAGTTCCGTAATTAGACGTCAGCCGATACGACCTGATTGACCCTCAGAGTGAATAAAAAAAATGTGCTGATACATATTTATGTAGATGAACCATCAATCGTAGTAAATCTATTTCAATTTTAATTCTATTATATTCTTAATAAATAAAAAGAAAATTAAAGTCTCATTAATTCTAAAACATTCATTCTAAAGTCGAAAAAAAAGGATTTTAACAAATTCAAGCAATTGCCAGTATGGAGCAGTCGCACTTTAATCAATATTGCTTGAGAATAGAAAGAAAATTCATACTTATTAAAAAAAAAACACAACAATATAAAAAACATTTAGTTATAATCTCAAAATAACCCCAAGAGTCATTTTTATCACTCGAAATTCTCAAGTTAACTGGCAAGTAAAGCCACAGCTTAATCATCAAACTCAAGGGTAAGGTCAAGGTCGGCATGGATGACTTATTTTGATCTCAAAAAGTTTTATTTGAAATATTTTTTAGAATAATCCTTCTTCAAGACAGGACACCTTATTTAAGTCTCAATTATAACTTTATGAAAAAAACATTGAGTTTCTATTGAGAATTTTCAATATTATCAAAGAGATACAGAGAAAATAAATATAGCCATAGACTTTAATAAAAGTTATGAAACATAAATATGGTTGGAAAATTAAAAAATGATTCGTTGATATGTTATTTTATTCAATATATTGTGATATATTTATCAATTTCATGAGAAAGGTAAATTTCACGAAGCAAATGCACTCAATTCCCATTATGAGGACAATAACGATATAGAAAAAATATGTGAATATTGGTATAGGATAAGTAATAGCATACATTTGAAGAGAAAGCGGATATCGATTTATCTAGAAATGCCTATGTCAGCCGCAGATATGAGCAACTACGATGCATAACACATAATATTTAATATGATATAGTTACGGTAGAACATAGAAAGAGAATGAAAGTGAGAGAGAGACAGAGAGAGACAGAGAAAGAAAGACAGAGAGGAAGCAGAGAGAGGCGAAGAATGATTATGGTATATATCGACCTTGAAGTAGTGTATTTGCATCAATTTTTTTAAATTTTATTTCTTTTCTTCTGACCCCTCTCTCTCTCTCTCTCTCTCTCTCTCTCTCTCTCTCTCTCTCTCTCTCTCTCTCTCTCTCTCTCTCTCTCTCTCTCTTCTCTCTCTCTCTCTCTCTCTCTCTCTCTCTCTCTCTCTCTGTCTCTCTCTTTCTCTCTCTCTCTCTACCTATCTACTCCTATTATTACATAACTAATCTTGAATAACCTTTGCTATAAAGGTAATATAAGCTCGATGTGTATATGTAATGGAGCACATGCAAAGATTAAACACGCTTTGTAACACCAGCTGCCTCGACGCTTTGACTTCGAAATCTTTGATAGATGGCTTAGGTTTACGTTACTCTGTGGCTTGCGAATATTTCATAGCATCGTCTCATATGTCTAAACTTGGTAATGTATTTTTCATTAATCGTGAATAAATGGTTACCTGAATAGAGAAAATCGCAGTAAATGTAATGAGATGCATACTTTATATTTAAATATCCACTATAGACTTAAGTTAAAATAATTATATTCATTTTTAATCTATGTAAAAAAATGCAATTTAAATTGAATTTTAAATTAAGGCGAATTAGTGACTATTTATAATTTATCATTACATACTTTTTAGACGTACTTTTTAAGCAACCAATGTAATTAGAAATGAATTCACTTAATATATAAGATTAAAAGATAATTAATGGCTCCATCAAGCTTAGAAAGATCATGGTTCAATCCAACTTAGATTTGCTTCACATTAGTTATCATTGAGGGGTCAGATCGTTGTAGAATCTATGAAAAAACTGAATTTTTATTTAAAAATGATGTAACATCTGAAAATTAATATGTCAATAAATGGACAGTGTCAAGAATGTCTAAATATGGAAAATCTTTATTTTCGTCCCAATGACTCGATTCGAGTACAGTGGGCATTTGCAAATTTGTAGCCTGGAAAGTTTAATAGTAATCGATAGAAAACGTCATTCAAATAATTTACTAAGTTACAAATTTACCAACTCAATGCAGCCGCGTATTCACGGAGAATAGCAACGATAGTTTTAACTCGACCGTATTGACGATAGCTCCAAAGGCGTTATCTGGCGGAAAATTAATACTAGATGCTGCCACGAACATTGCTACTTGCGTGTTTCATGAGGGATTCCCATCAATGTTAAACGTGCTCGATCGTTGAGCGAATGCGTAAGATAGTCTCGAATTGACTTTAAAGCTTTAAGAGAGAAACCAAGAAGAGAAAAAGCATCTCAAGAATAAGAAGATTAACTGTAGAACATAGAAGTATAACTGTAGACAACACGGATGCACAGTACATAATAATATAATATGATTGAGAGAATAATATAATAAGATGAGCTAGAATTGTTCATCTACGGAATTGGCACAAAATCAGTTTTCTTGTTCTTTGTCCAAATGTGCAAGAACTGGTTTTCCGCTTTTGGTTTTTGAAAAAGGAAAGCACGAATGGAGAATTGATGTACAGCTGCAATTTTTTTTTTAATCTAATTGAAAAATATATTTTTGTAGATCTTTAAAGATAACAAACAATCAAAATTAAGTTAAAAAGCAATCCGAAATCGACCTAGTGATGACCCTATAGACATGTAAGTATTGACCCATCCTCCAAATCAAAGACTTCATCTGCTATGCAAGAGAGTGAGAAACAAATTCTAGTTAGAACAGTTTCTCTCTCTCTCCCCCTCTCTCTCTCTCTCTCTCTCTCTCTCTCTCTCTCTCTCTCTCTCTCTCTCTCGCTCTCTTTCTCTCTCACTCTTTTCCTCTAAGGTAGGTTGAAATCTAGCACTTGCCAAGATAAATGAACTTTAAAAAGTATTTTTATATATGTAAAAACGGTTAATCACGTAAAATTGGCTCGTTAAAGAAGCTAAATTTAAAAAAATATTGACGCTTCGAAGTCTGCATTTTCGACCACCTTTATATATATATATATACTTTTACTGGAAATTGTCGCTTTTATGTAAAATATAAGGAAAGGCATGAATTGTATAAAAAAAATGCATAGGCTTTATTCTTTTGGTGATGAATGCTTTATATCCCATGATGTTATACGAGAACTCACTGGCGTCGAGCGTTCACTGGCAATTTATGGAACACGATATTCTTGCTTACAAGCTTACAGGCTCGATGACGGTAATCAAAGAAGCTGAAAGCTAAGAAACTTATATCCTCGCGATGCTTTTAGAGAGCTCGAGTTCGAGCTTTTTCTCCGCTTTATCGATACGCTTCCATTTATTTTCCGACCGCAGAGGGACGGAGAAAAAATTGACAATCTGAGATGTTGACGGTAAGATGAATTTTCTAATCTTTAAAGTAAATCTTCTTTTTCATAGAATGGCATTTAACGTGCATATATTAAAAGTCATAGAGGTATTTTTTATCTTTATGCGCCTATTCGATGTGCAAAAAATTAATTTTTCACTCAATTATATAAAATTAATGAAAAACTAGGGTAAAGTTGACGTGTTCTAAGGGATACATGGATTAGAGTTTCGAAAATCAATTCTTTAAACTGTTTTTGAATATGCATTATGCATCTTCTATGCGAAGTTAAAGATCCTCCCTGTAGAGTACTTGATTACAATCCTAATATAATAAACATAAAATTGCATTGACGAGTTTCGATTAAAAAAAAAACAACTTTATTGATTATCTCGAATATAATAAAAATAATTGTATACTTATGTTTAGCATATGTATTCATGAAGATGCGCTATCAGATTCTAGATTATCGAAAATTACAATGCAAAATTATTCAGTCGATAAAATCAGTGCCATTCGTTTCGACTTTTCTTACAATATCGGAATTTACGTTTTAAATTTGATAATTATTTTGTGAATTTTTAGACCATCATAATTCAATAGATAAGACTGTGATAGACGTAAAGATTATAAATTTTAGTATAAAGTACATAAATTATCACTTCAATCTAAATGCCACGTGCTTCTTTAATATTAGAAAAAAGTAATGAATACAAAACATTATTATAAAACATTTTCACAATTATATTTTATTTAAAATATCTTTTTCATGTTTAACAAATACATAAATTAAATACTGTTAGTATGATAAATTAATACATTACCTTAAAGTAAAAAAAGTTATATTTGAATCGATCGTTTAATACTCAAGAAAAATATGAAAACTGATACGAGCACCATTGAACATTAAAGCATAAAAGTTAATAGTCGATAGCGTCTTAAAAATTTATGACGCCACTTGAAACTGAGGGGACGAAATTTAAGATGGTGTGAAATTACTTATATTCGATTAACTCCGGCCGAGGGAAATAATAAATTAACATGTATACTTCCACCGTTTACGCAATTCTTATTACTTATTATACAATGAGAGGTATTAATCTAAAAATAATTACTATACATTATAATTTAGGCACTTATTTTCATAATATGAATGCACGAAAAGGACAGTATCGATTGCCATTTGTAATGGGAATAGTTATTTTGAACGCAGGTAAGATTTGCGTATTATCATCCACTTATTCTTGATACTATTTATATACAGTAATTTATGTATATTTAAACAAGTCAATAATATTCAGAAAATGAATCTTCAGAATAAAGATTAAATAAATCATAATAATTTCAGAAAATTTGTCTGTTTCCTCACGAGTTATTCTGTATGATATATTCTCGAATTATTGATAAAAAAGAAACTGCAGCAAATTCATTAAATTAAAAAAAATAAATAAATCGAGTTAATCAAAAAATTATATAATTTCCATCGGTATTAATGTACATCCGTAAACGTGTAATAACAATTTCATGCGTTTGCGCGCATCGCACTTTGATGTAATGGGGTCGTGTGTATATATATATATATATATATATATATATATATATATATATATGCATTCAAAGCCGTCTACGCTATGACCTAGCGGTAGCTGGCATACGTATTCCAATCCCTTTGCATCTATGCATATAATCGTATACCACAGTGTGGCGTATTACAGCTCTTATCTACAGGAGGCAAGCTTACGTACATACGTGCCTCGCCCACACCATCTCTATATACAACCTGTGACGTGGCCAGAGTGCCACGTCGTGACCGACGAGATTTACGGAACATTGGCTTCCCATTGCGGCGAAAGCTCCCCCGATTTTTCGTTCGCGCTTTCCAGCTTCTCTCCCTGCGATCGCTCGCTGATGACTATATATTGGTTAGGGATCACTTGTATTCGAGATATTTAAGATAATGCTACGTCCTCGGGTATATGTATGTGTGTGTGTGTGTGTGTGTGTGTGTGTGTGTGTGTGTGTATGCGTGTGTGTGTGTGTCTGTGAAATATTTGTGAATATCGACATGGGGATTGTGCAGAAGTTCACCGTACAACGGAACCCAAGTGCATAACTGCTTTATGTCCAAAGCTCAATTGGATTTCAAACGTGCACGAAACTTGGATAGCGTCGCTCACAGAACATCTCCAAAACGACCTGCTCGTGTTAGCGTATAAATCAATTATATACTTTTGTCGTTGGAATGTGTGCTATTTTACAATTGAGCATTGAAAGTAAAGTTTTGGTTTGATAGTGAAAATTAATTTTTAATAGATACATCGTGTATAGCACAATTCTCATATGAGGAAGCGAATGAAAATTTATAAGATAGTAATGTATAAGAGAAATTGATGTCTGTTGCAAATGTATAATATTCTACTGATTTAAAAATATATACAGGTATGGGAATGATAAAAATATAAAGAATAGAAAATAGAAAAGTAAAGAATATAAATCGTACGTTTTTTCGAGTATATTGGTACGATACATTTTAACTATATCTGTCTCCAGTGGACTGACAGGAACAGCCAAATTCAAAAAAAGAATAGGAAAAAATTAAATAAAATAACTGTAGCGATTCAATAAATCATTTTCTTTCTCCAAAAATAGCAGTTTGAAGGAAAATAATCTGTATTCCATTTACAATTTTGACGATCCATTCCACTCTAATACGGCGTTTACGTTACGGATAATATTGATTATTATTGTACATTTCAGTGCGTGTCAGAGATAACATTGATGTTCCGAATCCCTTTACAGCGTAAGTGAAAGATGAATTTGGGAAAAGTTATTGCGCTAAATTTTTCATAAGTTCTTCAGTTTTTTTAAAAATGCGAGACGTGAGAAAAATGATTCTTCTTCCATCATTTCTCGATTAGTAAGACCGTCCCACTATAAACGAAGTAATGGTTCTTTAAGAACTTTTCGACCTCTCAGGGACTCCCCACTCCTTTCCAACATGCAGTGATAATTCATCAGAAGCCTTCTGAATTTTGATAACTTTCGTTCACTGTGGAAAAACTTCTTGCGTAAAAGCACTAAACATATTTTAATACTTATTTGAAATAAGATGTAGAACTTAGTTATAAGTATCTAAATATAATTTTGGCCTGTGAACGAGACAACTAGTGTATAAGAAAAAGTATGAATTCAGTTTTCAAGTTAACTATATATAATATTTTATTATATATTATAATTCTAAAAACATGATATTTAATTTCATTACATATCGTTTTATAATATGAACCAATTATATAATTGAGCTTCATTCTTTGGTCGACCAAGCATAAGTTTTAAATAAATGTTATATTCATGCAAAGTATTTACGTTGCTTAATATTTAATTCGAATAAGTTATTACTCAAAGAAAAATTTAATTTCCTAATTATCTTTACATTTTAATGTCTTGTGCAACAAATTTCCTGAAGCAATGAATCATGAAATCAGAACATTCCTGTCGTTCTTGATCTAAGAAGATGGTGGAAAGAAAATAGCAATGAAATGCTACTTTAGGAAGAGCTGCATTTCTGTCGCCTGTATAGAATATCCAAAAATAAAGTTTTTAAAAGACATAGCAACAGGATATAAGAGTATTCGTGATCGCGACCGAGTATCTGAATAGCGAGAATTCTCCACCGCGGCCCAAAGCGCAGAAGCGCACGCTGCGAAGGCTCGTACAGAGAGGGTCGATAAATTTCACCGGTGTTAAGGATAGTGATGTCGACCAAAGCTCCACGGCTCTTCAACTCCGGAAACTCTGGCAATCGGTGCTCGAAATGGCTCAGTAGATGTCTAAATATATCACTGTTTATTTACCCACGGTCGATAATGCAGGTATCATCACGTTAAGTATCTATATGTCGACTGTTGTTAACGTAGATATTACGCCTTATGTATCACAATATGGTAAATTTAACTTTACCTTCAAAAGATAATATTTGCAATTCGACTTACCGGCTGAGTTAGTAGCTAAGTGGAGGAGTGATTTTCGTCAATATACATCATGTGCGTAAATATCGTTGTAAATATTGCAAAAGGTTCATGCTGCTGCATGCAAGGCAGAAATAATACACTGATACATTTACATCTTATGATCTTTTCATCTTTTTGTTAAATTATGCTTGTGTTATAACTATGTACGATTTATCAGCGATTTTCTCTTTACTGCAGATTTTTTTATCCTTGTTTGGATTTAGTAAAACATTTTGAAATGACATATATATATATATATATATATATATATATATATATATATATATTAATAATTAAAATGAATTTATTTATGTTCTTTTGTCGTATTTTCTTTACATGAAATTTTCATACTGCAGTCATTAGTTTACTTATAATAAAAGTGCTAACGAAGACTACACTTTTAGCTTTAATACTTCAACTAGCTTCATCATAATTTTAAATCCTTTTACAGGTTCTACACATGAACTCACCAACCACGACGGTAGAGTAACTAAAAACTAAATTATGAATAGGTCAATTTAGTAATCTTAATTAAAAGGATCTTTTTATAGCATTAGTTATTTTTAATACCACTTTAAAAAAAAAAAAAAATTAGATAAAACTAAGATTTTTATTTCTAAAAAATTGAATGAGTATATTATATTATAGAAAGATTGAAAATATAAATTTCTTTAATTGCATTAGTTACAGGTGATTTATATTCATTTATGTTATATAGATAAATAAAATAGTAACTTTTTTAGAATATGTTTGAACAATATCTCATGTTATTACAACTTAATATTACTAAATAATTCTACAAATACCACGTACAAATATTAATATTGAAAATAATTTTTAAAGTTATTCGTACTTTTGAAATCTATAGTAATTTAATTTTACATCTAAGATATATAATCTATAAAATATTTTAGGTATTATATTAAAACTATCCGACATATATTAATAAGATATTAGTTAATAAAAGATGACGATAAATGACTAAATTACTTCTAAGGAACTACAAATAAATTTATAAATCCTAATTACATTTACACAATTTTCTTGAAAACATATCTAATCATTCATAAAGAAAATTTTTATTAAAAAGTTTCTGCACCGTCAAGCTTGCAAGTAAGAAGATGGTAAGATTGAAAAAAAGATTGCTCCTTTAGAGAGGTAGAGTATTATTACCTGTGTAGAATTAACCTAGAAAAATATCAATATTTTCTTAAATTTACATATATTTTATTATACTGAGCGTGCTATCTTTTTGAAAGCGTTATTCAACGGCCATAATACGGACATCAAGACCAGAAAGCACATCTGTTACAGACGTCGGACGATAAATAAAACTCAAAAATGAGCTCGAGAACAATGCCATTTTGTACAAAGCCACGTCCTAATACAAAGTGAACACAAGTAAATTGTCCGGCATACAACTCACCCAAGTGCCTTGGTGCTAATGAGCGGCGTCTTCAGATTGAGAAAGCCATTCTTCTTCGCGGGCGGCTGATTGTGATGATGATGGGCCCCGGCGTCCGGGCTGTCGCGCCTGTCCTCAAGGTCGGCGTCGCGTTGCTTCGAGCGCCTCGAGCGCAGATATAGCCAGGCGGCGAGGCCCAGGCCAAGGAGGACGCCGAGGGCGCCGAGGGTCCCAAATACGGCGGTCAGAATCACGTCCCTGCGCTCCATGCCGACCTGCGAAGGAAAGCCGATGGGAACGAATGAGTGCGAATAGATAGCGAGCGATAGTTATCAATCGGAAATTTGGGGGATACGCATTCTTTGTTCGCGCGGGAGTAGAATAAACACACTAAGGTAGGCGCTCGTTGCATTATTCAAGTGCGTTAAGCGCGCGCGTATGCGAAATCCGATTCGGCAGCTGCGATTAAATTTTTGGAAGGCTGCGTCTGGAGAATTGCTTAAGGGATGGGCTGCAGCTAAAGATCTCAACGATATATTCATGAATCTCTACCCACAATAATTGAATTTCTTTAATGAAGAAATTCGTTAAATGTTCATTTATCGTATTCAGTTTCATTCGGCAAAGGTTTCATAGGATACAATTTAGTTTAATGACGATAATTTGCATTAAAATACTAAGTAGGATACGTGTAATTATGATTCTACTTCATAGAAGTATTATTATAATAGAATTATAGTAATAATCCTCGTAAGTGTTAACATACTAATGATGTTTAGAGTAATTATAGTACTCTGTTGATTCATAGTGTAGTAGCAATATAATAATATGCACCAATTCTCTTTAGTATTTTCATTCAATTTCATCTAACTTAATAAGTTTATAGTATTTATTTCTAGTGTATGAGTTATGATTTCTAATTAATATATATCAAATATATATATATATATATATATATATATATATATATATATATTTCTAATGATAGAATAAGAAAATATTTTTTAAGCATAAACAACGGACAGAGTGACTTAATAGTAGAGATAAATGTACCTGATAGCTGATGAAAGTTAATCGACTTAAATACTAAATTCAAACTATATTAAATATGTTGTTAAAACAAACTATATATGTTTTCTTCCCCATTTATACATTTCTCAAATATTTAGCCCTTCTCAACACTTCAATAGATAATTTCTTATGTTTGGACATTATACATAATAACTTTTCATAACTACAATTATACTTTAACTTGCAAATTAAATAATCATTTATTGAATTTGTCAGAACATTTCAAAAAAGCTCATATTTTTTCCTTAAAAAATTTGAATTAAAATTGAATTCATGTAACTCATTTACATAAATATAGAAAAAATTTATTTAAATCTCGTACAGATAAAATTTAGATGAGATTTTTAAAATGTAATAAAAATACATAACATTATATATATATATATATATATATATATATATATATATATATATATATGTATGTATATATATATAATATAATATAATATAAATAAATAATAAATTAATTCAGAAGATTAATTATCATTCTATAGATAATAAGGTATTGCAAATTATATATGAATGTAAACATTTATATAAATAAAGAGAATCAAGTTTTAGTTCAATATGACATGGTAATCGTTTCATTTTTGTTCCTATATATAATATATGATTGATTAACCGATTACTATAGATTTCCGCTGCGAGTAGTTATTGTCAAGCATGGGTGAACACAACCTAATATTATTTATTACTACATACTATAACTCGTAATAACTTTTTTCCAATAAAAGTTTAATTCTGCAAGTGGAAGAGATTGCTCAATTCCTAATCTATGAAGCGGAATACGTTCCATCGTAATGGCAAGTAAACATCGTAATAACAGTTCAAAGCCAGAAAAGTTTTATTTTGCCTACTGCAGCATGATTAAAGATGAAAATTGAAAATCTACGACAGATCATATTTTCTTGTTAATTATCTATAATATTCAAACTGTAATTATAAATAAAAATCTTCAGAAGAAAGAAGAGGTATGTGTTGGTCATTAATCATAAATAAGTGATCATGGAAAATTAAAAGGAAATGCATATATATCAAAAGCAGACTAAAAGACTAAATTTATTTTCACTTGGCTGAATGAGAAGATTACTTTTATCAGAATGATGTATAGACTACCGGAAAGTTCTTCATTTAAAACTAAGTCATGAATTCAATTAAAATATTTTAACCTTTTTTAACCTTTGGAGCATCGTTTTTAAGAATATACATATATATATATATATATATATATATATATATATATATATATATATATATATATATATATATATATATATATATATATATAATAAATTAAAACAAATTAAGGAAAATAAATAAATATTCTAAATTTAAAGAAAATTCGTATGTGTAATTATACTAGCTCTACCCATATCTGCCAAATATTATGATTGAGAGATCTCTAGAAATTCATTAACTTATGTTCTGCGCATACTATGCATATATATTGATGGAAATTAATAGCTGGAATAGATCCAGCTCAAAGTACGAAGCCAAAGCCAAGTGAGCTGTGGATACTTATCCAGTATATTTTAAAGTAACATTTTAAGAATTCCCTAATCCGGATACTTGTTAGGCTATTTCTAACAAATAGAATCAATAACCTTTTGATACAAAATATTATAAAAAATCGTTCGCTTTTATACAGAAAATTATAAAAATTATGTACTATAGTGTAATATTGTAGATTCGTTTTCACAACACTTTGACTCCGCTACAAATACATGAAACGTTCGTTTTACTTCTAATTATTCGCCTGAGAAGAGCAGCGAATCTGATTATCGAAACATTACAAAGTTAAAAGTCGTAGTTGATTTGTTTACATTTATAGAATTAAGCATCCTTATTTTAATAATTTAATTTTTTCATGGAGAGAATGAGCATTAATGATTTCGATAGTACTTTTTATTATTTTATTCACTGTTGGACTGCATACTTTCATTCCATATAAAATTTATAAAGTCTAATTTATAAGTCTAATGTAAATCTAAATCTAAGCCGTAAAGCAGAGCACATAACGACAATTTATGAATTATAGCTTGGAGACTAATAAAATTTGTTATGTAGGTTATTACTAGGGATAATCATGGCGAATAAAAGAATAATATTGTCATTAAATAAATGGATGCTGAAGTATTAACCCAGACGTTACAAAAATGCAGGGTATTAATAAAAAGAAAATAACGTTTTACTGATTTCTTTTTATTCTTCTGAACATAAAGTACAAGCGGATTTTACTTATTTATTTGCATTAGTACCAAACTCAAATGCATAGACTCCAGACTCGCATTTATACATTGCAAAATAAAATTGAAGCAATAAAATCGAAGATGAATTAAGGATCGAGATTAACTTTCACTATAAAATTTCATCTTTGTAAAATTACAGATTCAGTACCTAACACTATATCTGCCAACGTTAGTACAGTAATTAGACAGCAAATTTATTTATTAATCTCTTATCAGCTTTTCAGAAACTTAATGTATATTTTTTTCAATTCTCAGCATCTTATCTGCATTAAAAGAGATAAATAACGCAATAAGTAAAAAAAATACAACTGAATTTTTTGCTGAACACGGATTTGAAAAATATCGCTCAAAGAGTTTTTTTAGAAAGATGCATCAGAAAAATTTTAGGTTCTATCCAAATGAAAATGAATAAAGTATTGTTTTGAAGTATATACATTTAGATGTATATATAGTTATCAGAGTTCATATTGGAAACCAATGCAGTTCTCATTTTCTTTGTCGTGAATATTATTATTTGCGTATTTATATATAATAACGCTAAAAATTTTAATATACTTTTACTTTCATTTGCTTTTGAATTTAATAACTTTTAGGATTATGCCAAAATTGTTTAGCTTTCATATTGAAATCATATTTGACTGTATATATTGAAAAATATTATTTAAACGTTATAATTTTTTAAATTTTATTAACCTCGGATTAGGTTTTAATAATGATAAATTTATTTTTAGTGTCGATAAATTTATGTATTTCAAGACAGGTTACTAAAAATAATAAGTAAAAATTTGTTGGAGATAAAATAACCCCTAAAAGTAATCCAGACATTTTCGCACTTCGTATTTCATATACGCATGAAACGTTAAAAGAAACCGCAGTTACGGCCTACGTAAAACGTGAGCTATAAATCGCTTAAATTGCAAAACATGACTACGATTATTAATGACGAAATGGTTTTATCGTATCGATAACAATATATAATAACTTTATCAGCTAATCTTTAAGAAATTCATAATAATGAATAGATATTTAAGAATAAATTAAGGCAATATAAAAAACTACCGATTTTAACTTCGATATATAAATATTTTTACATAAGAATGTTTAATTAATTACTGCATATTGTTAGAATCAATTTTATTACCTTGTACTATGATTAAATTAATTTCAATTGAATATTCAAATTCTTTAAAACGATTAAAATATACTACGTTACTTTTCGTTCAGTAGCATTTATCTGATATCTATGTTTATTTGAAGATTTTCAACTAGTTAACTACTTGTCTTTGCTTATATAGTTATAGCATTTACCCTTAAATCTTTTTCCTTATAAAATTGCAAGTAATTCTACCAAGTCCATACTAAAAGGTAAAAATAGATACGTCGCTTCATAAAATAATTAGATAGTAAAGTGTATTAAAAATACTAATCTCAAAGAAAAATTTGTATGAAATGGTTTTAAAAGCGTTAGTTAATATAATCAAGCTATTTGCTCGAATAAAATTTTAATGAATGTTAAGATTTCTGATAAAAATTAATAAAAAAATAATATAATAGTGTTTATTATATATATATATATATATATATATATATATATATATATAATATATAACTAGCATATAGTATATAAAATTAATGTAATTAATAAAACACTTAAGAACAAATAAACAATATTTGGAAAAACTTTAAATTTGTATTAAAATAAATCCACAGAAGACACTAATCATTAATACCTCTTACATTGCCTCGTAAAAAATTCTTTTATCATTATCCTTATTATCTTGTGATCAAATATTTTAATATTTTAATAAAATACATTGCTCTCTTTATAGTGTTATAAATAGTAAGTAATTTAGCTTTTCCCTATTCCTCGTAAAATTCGACGTAAATATTATTCTTTTATTAAAGGGTATTGTGAAAGGAATAATAACAAAATAAAATTTTTTTTTACTCGAAATTAAATATAAATGTAGTTGAAAGTCGAGTTTGACTCAAGTTTATAACCACCCGAGGTTTTCGAGCGTACGGAACTCGCTCAGCTTTTAATTAAATAAATCAAGCTTCACCATCTAAGATTGCCGATAAAGAAGCAGCTTTGCTTTGGCGGTACTATTCACATTTTATATATCGATTCCCATTTTCATGAATATTTATTTTCTGCATTTTCACCTTTTGAGGACAAGTTCGCTCGAATAAAACAATAACGCAGTGTCGCATAAAAACTGCTGAGCAAAATTCTTGTACGTCAAAGAGTCCCGAGTGAATCGAAGGAAAGCAAATTAAACGTAAAATTCCATGCGATATCCTTAATTAACACTTCAAAGAAAGAACGAGAAAGCAGTGTGTAAACTTTGCCCTTTAATCCATTGGACAATGCTTATATCAATGAGAAGAAGGTAAGCAGACGAGAATAGAAGCAGGATTTTGATCGGGAAAAAAACGACGTTAATAGAGTTTCATCCCGGTGACGCCCACCATATAGACTTTGCTGGCTCAAGGAGAGCAACCGATGCCGCGCCTGACCGCAGCAGGGCCGCTACTACTGCGTTAATAATACAGCCGGTCCAGCTATTGAGACGGCGAGTGAAGCACGCGCTCATGCCAACTAGTAGCTCTTCTGTCTCCCTCTCGTCTGCGATAAAACTAATTAGCAGTCAATTTCTCCCCTCCATACACACGTCCCCTTTGGGCCCCTTTAACTTACCTTTTGCGCCTCGGGATCGTGCGTCGACTTATAATTAACTGTACGTGTGTATATATATATAGAGTGAATGAGTGAGAGAGAGAGAGAGAGATGAGACGAGACGAGACAAACATAAGCAACCAGATATTAATAAAGAGTAAAAACTTATCGAATTGATTTAGAAATATAGTTCATCAATAATACTCATTGAAGAGAAGCTCGCAAGATTAAATAATGTTTAATAAGGTTGCAATGTATAAATAATATAAACAATAAATCAGATTGCAAAGATTTCCGAATTATTATTCTAAGATTTACATTTTTGTGCATTAATACACTATATACTTATATAAATGTTTTGGTAAAAAAAACTACGAATCACTGCAAAACTATTTCAAAAAGAAAAATATTGTCGAATATAATTTTCATTCTCATTGAATTCTAAAATTAAATTACTTCTTTCTATCAAAAAAAAACAGGTTTTACATTTCGAAAGATTTTAAAATTATAGTAAATGTTAGACATATTCCTTATACATTATAGATGTAATGTTTCTTACTTATATTAGAACACATCTGTCAACTTATCAATATAAAAATATACAAAGTTTAGAAGACTTTAAATTACTAATATAATTGCTCTACTATGATTCATCATGTGTGGAATATTTCATTAATACCATTTTAAAAGTCAATGTCAATGCAACTGTTTCTTAACAAATATAAATTATTTTCGAAATAAAATTCAATAATGGAACTTTTATTTGAAGTTCAAAGTATTTATTTGAATATAATCTGCATTTCATTTTTTGATAAGAATTAAGTATGAAGGTGAGTTATTTTGAATGTATCTACTGCATTAATAATAAAATAAACATTCATTTTATACAAGTAGTTTTTATTTACAAAAATCATAAAATTATTTTACATACATATTCACTGAAATAACAATAGAAAATTAGAAAACTAGTCAAGTAATAATTTAATTCGTAATTTACGGTAAATAGCGATATATAATTTTATATAAACACGCATGTACCTTGTGAATTTATAAATAAATATATGAAAATGTTCATGAATTCATACATCGTGCTCATAGCAATAAAGAAAAAATAGCATGTTTATCTTCGTTTTCTTATTTAATTCATTATGTTTGGTGTTTATGCTCTTGAGAATTTATAGAAAATATTAGATAATACTAATGCATATTAAGCAATTTTGTAAGTACATCAATATAAATACTAAAAGCATTAATCTTATTTAAAGCATTTGAATAATATAGCGAAAATAAAAGTAAAATTTTAAAAATCGTTACTTTAATATTCGCCAAATGAACATTTTAATAAATTTCAATTAACATAACATAAACGTGAATGTGAAAAACATTTGTATATTTTGAAAAGTATATTTTTGAGGTTAAGTTTTACGGTTAAAAGAAGAGGAAAATAAACACAGTTTTCAGTATTATACGTGGATATGTATTTAGTCAAGAGACAAATAAAGAAAGGTCGAGAGAGAGAGAGAGAGAGAGAGAGAGAGACATTGTGAAAGGTAGATGATGAAAGGAAAGGAAATAGCATATGTTATAAAGATGGAAGTTCAATTTATTGACAACAGTGTACATATAGGTCTAAACGATTGTTAAAACTTTGATTTTATTTATTTGTCCTATTTCCATTGGACTAAATCTCTTTTGTGTTTATAAATATAAATGGTGTATTGTGAAAGCAGGTTATATATAAACTGAAGTAAAATCAAAATAGAGCTTTACTAACGAGCTATCCGGAACATCCCCCCATAGTTTATGAATCAAAAAATGAGAATTCTTTTTTATCAATCGGTTAAATGGAATAAATGAGTTACAGGTAAAACATTATTTAACATTGTAATGCTGCTCATAAATAAATATTTTTAAATTTCAATATTTAATAAATATTGAATTATTAACGTTTATTCATAATAACGATTACAAAGATTTAGAAAGGAATAGTCTTTTAAACTTTGATTGTATAAAAAAATTAATGTAATCTTGAATTGAGCATATACATGATAGATAATAATAAAAATACATAATAAAGACTTATATGGCAAAAATGCAATTCTTTTGATATTTTAAAACCATATTATATTATTTGAAAGTCCATTATCTCTAATTATTTTTCGCTACACTATTAAAGAAAAGCATTGTCTACATTCTTCTATTCCAAAATAACGTAAGTAAATCTCATTTGACTGCAGAAAAACAGTGAAATCATTATCATTACTATAATATTTAGTAAAATATTTATGAATCTCCTTGCTGAGCTCTTCCGTCTTCAAATGCCTTTATTTTTACATAAATCTCGAAGATTAGGCTTTAGTAGAGCAGTGGACGTAGAAGATCTATATTTATGTATATATGCATCGAAAACAATTTACATTCCCTTGCAGAGAAACGCCTACGAAGAGACAACTTTATGCATCCGATAATTGAGAGCCAGACATTCCATTTCAACGGAAGTCTATCATTGCTTTTAGTAAGCATGTATATATATATATATATATATATATATATATATATATATATATATATATATTCAATCCACTTTACTGAAGCACTTTTCAGATATACACTATATACACTTCGCTTTCAAAACAGTAACTATATGCATAGATATACAACAGTTTTCACAGTCATTTCAAGTCCAGCCGAATATCAGATTTCGGGAAATTGTCATTTCAAATTTGACACGCCAAATTTCCAATTGTGTTTCATTTACGTTATACTCGCATAAGACGTTGCTATCCTATATCGAAATACACAATGTTAGAGTGAAGGTTAGGAAGCCAGAAAAAGAGAGATAGAGAGAGGGAAAGACAGAGAACCCAAATAGAGTCAGATTCAGAGAATGAAGGATAAAGTTAAAGACTAGGATAGACAGAGTCGAAGACATTTACAGAGAGACAGACTTGATTGCCGTATTGTTGTAACTACTTACGAGCTTCCTAGCCTGGACAGCCGGATCGGCGGCGCGCGGCGGTCCATCGTAGTTGGGATCCAGCTCCGAAAAGTACTGGCCCACCAGGCCCATGTGCACCATCCTCGCGGCGTCGAGTTCGCTTGCGAGTCGTGCAATAAACGCCCTCCCCGAGCTCCTTTGCTTAGGCGCGCCTCGCGCGGGACGCCGACGTCGACGCTCTACTGGGCCGTGTGCTCCTCTCTCGCTTTGCCGACGAACGAAAATGTAGGCCAATCATTCATTCACGAAGTGAGGAAGCCAACGACTTCTACCCTTCCTCCTCCTACTCCTCCTCCTGCTGCCCCTGCTCCTCTCTCTCCTTCTACGCTTCTCCTGCTTATCTTATCATAGGCAAGACCCGAGCGCGTCGTCCAGGCGCGTTTGCTATTCTATGCGCGCGCTTGAAAATCAAGGCGCGACTCGACGGCCGCACGCGAGTTAAAATTGACCAATTAGCTGGTTAAGTCCTCTCGGGTCCGCGCGCGTCGTCCTTGTCTTCTGCGAGGGGGGGATCGCAGCGCGGCAAAGCCAGCGTGGCGCGTTGTCGTCGTCGTCGCCGCCGCCTCCTCCTCCTACTCCTCCGCCTCCTCTCATTCAGGAATTATCCAGCCTCGTACAGTCTCACCTGCCGCGGCTCGCGCCGCCAGCGTGGGAGGGACTGAGAGCTGAACAGAGAACGAGAGAGAGAGAGAGAGAGAGGAGGGAGATCGAGGGAGGGATGGAATAAGGACGGACAGATACCGCGTCCTAGTTTTCTCTCCGATACGGCTGCCGCTGCTGCTACTGCCGCTGCTGCTGCCGCTACTGCTGCTGATATGCGTGCGCGAGCCGACCGAGGAGAAAATCACCTCGCTCCTCTTCTTTACCTTCTCTCTATACCCTTGGCTCTATATCCCCCTGCTTCCGTTCAAGGTTATATCTCCTGCTCGGGCATGTACGCGTACGACTGTGTGTGTGTGTCTGTGTGTACGTGTATGGAATTTTGTTTACGCAAGCGCGCCGTTTTTGTGTACATGTACGTATGTGTTTATGCCAACGCTTGTTTACACGCTATGTGTTATTTAACTGCACGCGAGGGCGTGCAAATCGTTCGATGAAATTGTTCATCGTAAGAAACAAATGTCTCTTTTTCCCTTTCCTACGGACATGCACACTCGCTGTCTCTCTTTTCTCTTTCTAGCCTCCTGCTGCAATAATAGAGGATACTCAACAACAAACGATACCCATAGACTCCCGAACTAATGGCTCGTGAAGATTGGAATAACTGCCGGTACTCGCGCCACTCGTAATTTTCCTCTTACGAGTGTTGCTATCAATGTTATCTTTACATCTGTATATATTATAAAGAATATCTTCCAACGTTATTTAATTTATAGTAATCGTAGAAAAAATACACACACTCAGGCACATCGTTCACATATCTATATTCACTGCTAACGAGCGCTAACAACGTGAGATAAAACGAAACTATCCAATATAACGAACGATAATTAAAAGTCCAGTCAGAGATTAGGGAACGAGCGCTGACGCGAGGAAGCAACAACCGTGTGTCGCGTTTATAGAGAACGAGAAAATCACATTTCTGTATATCACTCTCTCTGTTTTCCACTCTCTCTCTCCGTCTCTGGTTTTCCCTCTCTATCTCTTCAACAAGTCGCGTGAGGAGGCAATCTGCGCGCGCATGTGCACACTGCCGAGCGAGAATTCTGTGCGGCTCTCTGACGCGCGAGAGGATCTCCTATGCCCGGACGTGACGCAAAAAGGATTCGTCGCCGCCGCCTCCCCCACCACCACAGCCGCCGCCACGATCCACCCCGTGCATCCAACCGTTCGACCGTTAATGTTTTAGGCGGTGACACGCCGCGTCGGCCAGATGGATCCGAGAGGGCGGTCGTCTGACCAAACCCACGCCCGCACTACTTAAAAAGCGACGACTATCTCTGAGTTTCCCAATGTCGTCGAGGCCGAAATTGGTGGTTGAGCTCTATAGCCACGTAAAGAGAGCTGGAACCTTCACTGTCCCAGGAGCAGCGACTGTAAGCTTTGTCCTGCGAGGGAAGCGCGGCGGAGGCCAGGAGCAATATAAAAAAGGCAGCGAGAGCGAACGAGAGACATGGACGAGTCGAACGAATCGCACGAGGAAGCAGAGCGAGAGAAAGATAGGGAGAAGGAGGCAGAGAAAGTGAGAGAGAGAGAGAGAAAGTGAGAGGCGGAGAGGGAGAGTATCAAACAAGGAGGGGAGCTCGCAGCGCTACCGGCGTTGGAGTATGAATTGCGCCCCCTCGCTGCAAACCCACCTACACAGTCGACGTAGTCTACGGCTCTGTTCGCTTCGAGCATCTACGTATATACATACGAACACAGGGTTCACCTTCACCTTTTGCACCCTCGCCTCGGCACTCTCCCTCGCACCTGTGCGTTACCGGCGCACGCGCACGCGCCTCCCGCTCTATGTCTCTCCCTGATTGTCCACCCTTCTCCACACCCCTTCATCCTCCCCTCGTCGCGGATCGTAAGCGCACCTTGAACTTTCTCGGCCTGGGCTTCGTGAGAATCACGATCCTCTCTCTCTCTCTCTCTTCTCTCCCTCTCTCTCTCTCTCTCTTGCTTTCTCTCTCCTACTGTATGGCGTGGCATAAGAGCTCCATTGCTCTCTCTCTCTCTCTCTCTCTCTCACTCTCTCCATTTCATGTAGCCACCGACGCGACAACATGCCGCACTGTACCGGCTGTACATGTGTGTGCATGTGTATGAGTGTATGTTATTCTGGCGGCCGTGTGCGTGCGCACCTGTGCGACCTCGGCTGCCGGACAGGGGACAGGGCTGCGACCCAGAGAGCCTCGCCGCCACGCAGGTGCCGATGGGTGAGGTGAGGAGAGAGGGGAGGTTTGAGGGAAAGGACATCCATATCGCGTGAGCGGATGCTGAACGGCGGAACTGACGAGGCGCGCGAGCGCTCGTGAGGTATCGCAACGAATAACGTGGCTGTTTCCCGACTACGACATCGAATGCACACTGATTGCTATAAAGATACAGGGAGGATTCTACACACACACACACACACACATATATATATATATATATATATATATATATACATATAGACGGAGAGAGGAAAAGAGAGCGAAAATTCCTCTTAAGAAAGAATAGATCCTTAAAAGTTACGAAAGCGGTGGATCAACTTTAATTCAAACTATTATTTTTTAAATTATGATAAACAAGCACATTATATAGTAAAACCATTACCAGGCCAATAATTGAAATAATACTGTTTCAACATCTATGTTTTAACGCCAGTTACACCAGAGTTATTTTGGTCATATAAAGTAATGAAACAAAGTCAAATACGTAAAATTGTTAGGCTAATAAGAAAAATAAGATATAAAAAGAAAATGTCCTTTTTTACTGATATTGCATAAGCTGCATATGTAGCCAGATAAAATGAAAAAATATTTCACACATCTACGAAACATTCATAATAAAACTCAGTATTATATATTATAGAAATTTGCCGTGATTATTTCTAAAGTAAATCACTTAATTTTAGATATAGAAAAAGTATTTTTATAATATTGCGCATTTTCGTCATATTAAAATAATTTTTTTCTTCTCTCACGTGGCTTCACTTCTTCTGTAAAGCAATCTTAAAATATAATAAAGAATGATATTACGCGTCCTTCGAAACCATTAAGAATAACATATGAAGATTAATTTCTGCTTTCGTGTTCATTTTTGCATTATAGGTAAAATTTTACTAATAACCATATGTTGTTTTACTTAATCCTTTTTCTTAAATAAATGGTTGGAAAATATGAATAATATTCTTTAGAGAAATTATTGCTTCAAAATATTTAATTTAATTTTCTTTATAAAAAACATAAAAAGATAAATATTCGCATGTTTTTAATAACTAAATTAGAGTAAATTTTTGTAACTGAACCGCAATAAAGAGCGGATTTAATAATTATAATATTAAAATTTTAATTATATTATATTAAATATTTCAGAAATGGAATAAAATTTTCTTTGAATATTCTGCTTGTTTTATATATTCTGTCTAATAATTAATTACGTATATAACTCTTTGATGATTAAACGTTAAAAATGGAAATGGAAACTTCAAAGAAATTTTAACAAATATATGATCAAATTAAAAGAATAACGTGATCTGTTATAAGATAGACTAGCATGTGCCTTGTCCATAAGAGAGTAAAAAGACTTCTAAAACTCATTAATAAGAGTACATATACTTCATTATTTCTTTATTTATTCCTTTATCTATTATTTTTTAAACGACTAGATACATCTTTCACTCAAATTAATGCAAACATAGATTGATATATTTTTTTTTATAAATAGGGATCTTTATATCAAATAGTAATTTATTTAAAATATAGAATTCTTTTTATCAATATTCTTATAATAACTGCTATCTGATTAACTTTCAGTATTTATGTGCTGAATTATTAAATCCTTATTCATAAAAATAATGACGTTTCATTAATAAGATACTGATAATTAATTCAAAACGGATCAAATTTGGAAATGAATTAAATAGAACTTTCTTAACAGTTAAAATTATTTATTAATTATTAAGACTTATACCTGCAGTTTTAAAAAACTAAACTTGAAAAATACCTGTTATCAACATTTTAATTTAATTAAAACTAAAATGACAGATATGTATATATATTGTGTGTGTGTGTGTGTGTGTGGTGTGTGTGTGTGTTTTTCTATTCACTCCTTATGCTTATCATTAGTTGGAAAAGTTAACTCACGAAACTATTCGTAAATGCGATAAAACTTCGAACGTGCTCTTCATAATAAAAAGTTAAATCTCGTTAAAGTGAATAACTATGATTTTGTGAAGAAAAATCAGAAGCTTTAAATTCAATTTCATTCGCTTATGTTGAAAACAGAAATAGTGCACTTGATTCTTCGAACAAGATAATTTTTGAACAATTACTAACAATTAACAAGTCGATTTGATATTACATATTGTAAAGTTTCACTATTTAATTTCGAACTTCATAAAGCCTAATGCTTGATGATTATTTTTAGCTTTCGAATGGTCGAAGCGTAAGAAAAATAAAGAAAAAAAATTTAATTAGGTGAATACTTTAACTCAGTTAGTCGATTAATTTTCCTTCTATATAAGGCTCGACTTCTATCAAGGATAATATTGACTCGGGCTCTAGAATCATGGAACAATATACACGAAAATTACCAAAAATAGAACACGGATATTTCGTACTTTAAATTCTAAATTACACATTTGATAAAAGAACTAATAAACAATACCATTGCATTATATATATATTAATATTTCACAAAATCATTTAGTAAAGCTTTTCGTCTAAAAGTAATAGAATAGTTCCATCTACTACATCGATCTACTATATTTCAGGTGATCATGCGATAAGTGATCAAAAACGGTGGGGAATAAATTATATCTCCTTGAAAAAATTCGTCAATAATTTAGTCATATAAAATTATATCAATCAATTTCAAAAATAATTATATGGAATACAAGAAAATTATTGTATAAAAATAAAAATCGATTGATTCGTTTGGTAGACATTTGAAAACATGGACATATACAGATATCAAATACTGATAAATTTATTCCTCAAAATACACACACACACACACACACATAAAGTACCCGTGTATTTTATAAAACACGCTATTTCAATTTTTAAATGTTTTATTCTTTTCTAACAAAATAGCTCATTATCGAAAAATCTTTCAAGTTCTTTTCAATATTATTTAAGAAGATTTCGAAAATCATCGAAACATAATTTATAAATATAGCATCAGCTATACTGGTAAAAAATTCGTAAAATCTTGTTTTAGTTTGCGGGACAAGTTATCCGGTGTGCTCAAGTTTATCATGTCTCTCAGTTTTACTGCCTGAGGCACAGTTTTCTCAAACAACTCTACTGAACCAACTAATATTACCAATAAATTTGTAAAGAAAAATATTTAAGCCAAATGACAAATATAAATAAACAATAAACTTGTTTATATACATAGAAAAACGATAAATGATACTCATTCTGTTAAATTTGACATTGTGATAAATTGAGATCGAAAAAATAATAAAAAGACTTCTAACGGGAATATTAATGATACGTATTGAAAATAATAATAGAAACAGACAGATGCATATTGGTAAATTAAAAAAGTGCACAAGATTTTTAAAATGCAACATTTTTTCATCACACTTATAAAAATATTACAATTTAAATCTTTTTTTAAACTTATAATTTGTCGGTGTTACTCAGCTTTATATTATGGCGATCTATATATTATATTATATTCTTCACTGTGGTTCGGCAGTGTTTACTTATTACGCTTTATTTATTAATAAATTAAAAAGTTTATTTTTCACTTTATTTGCGGTTACTTTAAGAATAATAGATGTAGTGTATAGTATCGCTGTTGTTTTTAAAATAGCGCATACTTCATTTTTAATAAACCAGTTAATAAATTTTAAGTTGAAATTTAGAGAATAGAAGATGATCACGAAGGAATTATTTCACTTATTTTTTGAAACGCAAATAATATCAATGAAACGATTCTTCATAAATATTTGAACGATAAATGATAATAACTAATAGGAATCTTATTATAAATTCTGGCTCTTTTTGACCACTATTATTTTTCATAAATATCCATTCTATTTACTTTGAAAATTTAATGGTTAAATATAAAAGTTACTGACAATATTATAACAATTATATTACTGCACGTATAAGCCAATTTTCTCCGTTATAGGAATGATGCGTATATTATAAAGTTTAGAAAAATAAATTTTTCTACATCGACTTACTTATCTTAACAATGCCATTAAATCATCATTTAAAGTTAGTAAATAATTTACATTTTTTCCAATCGCTTCTTAAGAAGTCTAAAGTCTTAGATAAACTGATTCGATGAGCAGTATTTCGGAATATCAATATCATTTCGTTTTTTATAAATCTATTAATTTCTGAAGAAACATTATTTTAACAAATATAATTAGAGAAATCGCTAGAGAAAATGAAATGGAAATAAATTAAAACAAAAAAGTAACTTTTCAAAGAAATCGCATTCAGTAGTCTAAGGGTACACGAATATAATATACTATTACGAAAATACTTCTTTGTGATATAAGAGATTCAAACACAAAAGAAATGTTCCCTTAGTAAAAATGTAATCTGGCTTTGGTGTATTAAATTTGATATGTTTTTAAAACTCCAACTTTTTAACAACATTTGGAATAATAACATTTTACAATACGAGTTTTCTTTAATAATTAGTAAATTACTGTTTAATGAAAAACTTTATTTATTCGTAATAAATATGATGAAATGATGTAATTAACAAAGTTTTCTGTGAAACCAATAATACCGATCAAAATATATATTTTAATACACAATATTAGGTCAAGATATATAAAAAAAACGTAATTAGAACATTTAACTCGAGTTATCGACTCTACGTGTAGACGCAATGTGTAAGCTTATAATAATACTGAACGGCTCGCATGAGCATTCGTATCAGATATCGGATGACAAGCCAGGATTTCATTTCCGCGATACGTGATGATTAACGGACAATTTTGAGAGTGAACAACGATCGTTCAGCAATATTGTATTATAAAGTAGCCTCGTTCATTTCCTGGGCGCATATATATATATATATACGATTATTTAAATGGTGCGTGGAATAACGATTATTACGCGTAAAGAAGTTCACTGTTTACTTTTTCAAATTTTTAGAGAAAAAAAGTTATAACTTATAATTCATGGTAAGGAACTACGTAATTGTCATTATATGTAAATTATTATTTCGCTTATAAAATTTTCTTCACGTATTAAAGCCTTTGGCTCTGTTCAAAGGATTTCGATTATAAAGTTACAGTATCTTATGATCCGTTTAAGATACGTTGCAAGTACCGAAGTTTCGTCAAATATATCAAAATCAAAAAGTAAGTTTGTACCTGAAATACTGATTTACGTTGTTTCAAATGCAAAAGAAATTTAATAGAACGCCCAGATTAATTAAAGAGGCAAAACGTACAAAAAACGAACAATATAATTTCGAAGGGCAACAATTTCTCTTACATGTTCAGCCTTATGCTAACTAAAATGTTTGGAGTGGTTGGAAATATAGGACGATTATTAAGGATGATTGTTAAGAAAATGAATAAGGATTGCTTTGAAATTTATATTTACTAAACAATCATTAATTTTGCTCTTTACATGCAATAAATCCAATACTTTACCGAGAAATATTCAGGATAAATTTTTTTGTCGGGAACATATATACATATATAATGTATATAAAAGTCATTAGAATTTCAGTTCAGTCCCTCATGTGGAGCCAATGTTGCTCGAAACGTTGGAATAAATTGATGAAGGAGCTAATAATATCGCCCTTTGCTAACTAAATATTTCTTTCAGGGTTGTTATACTCATAACAATTTTATATTTCAGGTTTACGTGGATGACTATAAACGAGAATAGACTAACTGTCGTCACTATAATAGAACTGCAAAACGAATAAAAATATTTATTATTTTGTTAATAATATTCAGCATAATAACTTAGATTAATTAATTAATTAATAACTAATGAATTAAAACACAATCCTATAGAAAACACAATGCTTATAAAAAAAATAATGTACGGGTGTTGTTAAATCATAATGAATATTGACATTTTCATATGTGGAAACAGGGAAATAATTTGAACTTTTTTGTAATATTCATCATAATATAAATAATAAAATAAACGTAATAGCTTTAATGTAACTTAGATAGATCTATTAATAAATAATTGATATGCGGCTAAAAAAGCAGTCATTGATAAGAACTTTAATCAAGAAGCCATAAATAAAAAATGTTTAAAAAATTAAAATCAAATTAATATTCCACGATTATGTAAAAGGAGGGATATTCGAGTTTTAAATTACAACGGGAAATTTTAGTTTTAACTCAGAAAGGAAAGTTAGATTAAGTACGTTTCGCTCTGTAAGTTACTCGTGGGCGCCACCAGTAGAATTGAAATTAGATTCGTTCTATCACCTAAAAAATCAATATGGTGTTTCGAAAAACATGAGATGTAAATGTAAAAGCTTGTAACTGAGGGTTGTCGTAGAAAAAAAACATATGGGGTAAAACCATGACAACAAATGGTAAAACGATGCCACAAAACTTCCTAGAATGAATTTTTATTATTTTTGTTTTTTGTTTTTTTTTTGTTTAATGAAATTAGCATATTACTTCTAGAATATTTTTGACAATTTCTTGGACGACGATAGGACATTTTAACTTCATCTCAAGAAATAATGAATTATTGTTATTACGTTTTTCAATTATTAAATATAAAACGACTTCATAGTTGATGTTACTCAATTAAAGTAAATGGATTGCAGTGGTGAAATAGTCGATTTTATCGCTGACGTAGGAATTCTTATTTATCCTGAAAAGAATTTTTCACCCGAGCGTAGTGAGGAATATTTCAAGTAACTAGTATGGTACATTGCTATGACGAAAAATTCATGTATAATTTGTGATTTCCAAGCTGGATTTAGGTAAAATATTTTAAACTCCCAAAGAATTCTTCTCGCAACTAGATATAATAACCCACCTGTAAGCTCCTCATAGCACGCGTACGGCACGTATAAAGCCGGCGCTTGTCGTAAACAGTCGACCCACACACATACACAGACACTTATGTATTCATACATACACACACACATACATATATATATATATATATATATATATATATATATATATATATATATATTGATTTTATACTGGCAGCTTACCGACCCTCAAGCAGAGAGGATTCCGCGCATACCAGCTGAGAAAGCTCGGCACTCTTACCGCTCGATGGTAGATAACGACATTGATATATGAAACTCAAACACCAACTAAGAATAACAGAGAACTCTCCAGTTATATGTTCGTAACACGCATTATTTTTGCATTATCAAAATGATTGTATCATAATCCGCTAATGTGTAATATATATCCGCTAATCTGTAAATAAATGAAAGAAGAACCTGAGAAATATATAATGCTTTATTCGATTGGCGAATGATGTAATTCAATCCAAATAGGAAGGAAAGCTGATGTCCGGTCGCGATAACGTACTTTCCGCGGGTAGAAATGAAGGAAATAATAGCCCAGAAGGCCTGATCTCTACGTGCGCTCGCTGAGACCACTCGTACAGGGAATACCAGTATACACTGCCATCGAACTACCGAATTTCTGAAATATCCAAGTCTCAGAAGCAATAGGTTCTACCATTGGCTGCAATTCAACACTAATGGTCACCCAATAAATACAGAGCGTTTAACGAATCACATAAAACGTCTCCGAGAACAGGAACAAAGTCCGTCTCATCTAAGTGCCATTGACAATCTCATTTCTATAGGTGAAACGAGTATCCCTGCAAAAAATATGATAAAAGAAATATAGTGGAAGCATCGTTGTTTCTAACTAGGACACTTCAATTGCATTAGTATAACTAGACGTAAACGCCGTTGTTATTCCGAAACGACTACTGATTAAAGAAGCTTTTGTTAGAGTCAATGCGGTTTACGAAATAACATAAAGCCGTTCGTTGTACTTTCGCGCCCCAATATAATTGAAAGGCTCAAGGACAATTATATAGAGCCCCTATTTTATTTTAATTCTATGAATTTGGCTAAATTTTTGTTTATAAAGATATAGTTTAAAGTCTCAAAAAGATTGTTTTTGTTATTTTAATACCTTTAAATTCTGAATTAAAATATTTTTAACCGGTTTAATTCTGCATAAATGAAGCATCCTTTTCCCTGCATTTTAACCGTGAAATTATAATGTATATATACATATATGTATTTTGCGTATATTGTATTAATGTATTATTATGGATA
Source organism: Sycobia sp. Sy_11 (assembly GCA_018907035.1). Taxonomy (NCBI): domain Eukaryota; kingdom Metazoa; phylum Arthropoda; class Insecta; order Hymenoptera; family Epichrysomallidae; genus Sycobia; species Sycobia sp. Sy_11. Next base: position 2,137,387 of record JACCIC010000042.1, read on the forward strand.
TATTGCAATGCGTTCATAATATTTATAGAAACCTTTTCTAAAATTTAGTTACATTATCGACTTTATTAATAAAAAGGAATTATTTAATATTAACACATTTATTAAGGGATTAACATATTAAGAGATTTATTATCGGCATTGAGGAATGGTCAAGTGATAATGGACTAAAACTAAATATTACAAAGTAGAAAGGTATTAATTTTAGTAGAAATAAAACTGGCATTATTTTCTACTATAGACTGGACTCAACTCAAATTGTAAGGATAGATTCTATTTCAGATCATGGTGTCATTATAGATAGCAGGTTAAACTACAGTATTTAGATCTCTATAGTAACTCTCAAGACCGAGGAATCGGACGAATTTATTAGAAGAACTCTTGATCAATCCATTGGATTCATTAATATACATTCATAAAAGTATATCCATGCCAGTTATATCAACATTATAGAAAAAAATTCGTATCTCAAATAATATAGATAAATCAACCAGTATTTGTTTGTTATATATCAGCGATACACTTGCATTAATAATAACATAATTATTATTAATTGCGTTAGCTGATAGATGATCGAAATGAAGTATTGATTATATAATGAGGTGAATAATTATAACATTACAAGTACATCTGATTTTTATATTTTCTTCCTAAACATTGAACTGAAGTAGTAGCAACATTAACTAGAGAAGTCTTAATAATAGCTAACGTCCCAATTGCAATACCCGATGCGATCGTTCTAATTGTAACTTAATTTTAGAATAGGGCTTTTGTCCGTTCAGGTAGGTTACAGCAAAATAATTGATTTGGTCTAGATATTTCTTTACTTTGTAAGTGTTATTTCATGTAACATTAAATGGTAAAGTTAATTTATAAACTATTATAATATTTTAAAAGGACGAAAATACATTAAATTGTCAAATAAATAAGTTACGTTAAGTTTATATATGAATTACTACGCATTCGTATTGATAATCACATATTATGATGAACATCTAGTAACAGTTAATTCGTCAATTATAACAAAATATTTTATAATGTAAATCTCTTGTTTCCGTTGAATTTCAATTGAAATCGATAATTCTCGAACTTGGCTGAATAAAAACTCAAGGAACTTTGGAAATTCAAACACCAATTGTGTTTACCGAAGGTTTACCGTCCCAAGAAGCAGGCACAAGAAGGATCTAAGACAATGTTTAAAAAGAAGCTCTGTTCCAAGATTACTTTGCTTAATTTATATACGGCGAACTCGGCGATTTATTCACGCCAAGATGCGATAGTGCTCCGAGTCAATAAATATTCTAACAGCAATCCTTGACTCTGGCGCTAATGGCGCAGTTTTGTTTCGCTGGTATACGTAAACGTTTATTTCACAAAACTTTAGAGTATACGGTTTACCCGTGGCAGAGCACGAGCGCGAAACATCGAGATGGGCGGAGCAAAAGTTTTTTTTTTGTTGCGTATATACAAATGCTGAAAAATTCATGTGGGCTATCTATAAGCACTTGAAATACCCGGGAATAAATAATAGTAACTATATGCTTTAAAAAAGTAAGATAATAAATTTATAATGCTGACGTTTACGGAAATATTTTAGGTAGATATTTATGTGCGCGGGACTTAAAGCTAGCGCATTATGCAAAAATTACTGATTTCAGAAGGAAATGCGATAAGCCCGGCTGTGAAATATCGCCGCTCTATGTATATAATTGGGAACCTTGATTAGTCGCGAGTTAAAGCATAAAGCGAGTAAAAGAAAAAACCGGTAGTAACCGTAACGATGTTTTCGACGTTTCCTGTTACAAACTAGAGCAGCGACGCGAATGCATTTTTCTCTATATAGGCGCTCGTGTACGCTAAACAATAAAAAAGAAAAAAAAAACAGAAAAAAAAGAAAAACATAAAAAGTTAATAGTTTTTAGAGGAGGAATTTTAAAGAACTGAATCTACATGTAGTATCAGCTAGTTAGTTGTGTCTACAATGTTGTTACTTAACTGAATATTACATAAAAGGAACAAATAATTTTTTTTCAAACAATCGAATAAGAAATAATTACCAAATTTAAATATGAAATTAAACAATGTAACGAACCTGACTTAGATAATAATTTTGGGTTCCGAAAGTAGGCAAGAAAAATTCTAATGAATTTTTATTTCGTTAAGAAAATAAATGAATATCAATGCAATATTTATTACTTACTATGATAATCTAAGTACTTCTAAATTTGTATTGCTAAGCTATTAAATACTCTAATCCGACTCGCATATTTCTCATATTATTCTTATTCAAAATATAAGTATGAATCATGATAATCTAGGCTAATTTATAGATCGATTTACACCTGGTGAAAGATAATGTTATAAAATATAAAGATATAATAATATAGATTTAAAAAATGACTGAGATGACACCGCAATTTTATTGGAGGCTGTTATGTAGATCCTATATATGTACAAAATCAATTATTTTCCATGATTGTTTTGCATTATTTACTTTTGCAATCAAATTTAGCTTATAAAATTTATTTTCTCACGATGTACGCAAAAATTGGAGATTAACCCGAATCATTATTACTTATTCTCTTTTTTCGATATTTCAATAAGTATATATCTTTCGTAATAAATGTTCGATTCAATATGTTATTACTAGATAATACGTACAATTGAAAAACGGGCCAAAATTTTTTAAGTTGCAATGTTGTAAACTGTCGTGCCTCTTCTGGTTTATTAAGCGACATTTATTTTTTGCTCGTATGTGTAAGAGACACCGACGTGCGCACTGCAATAAAATGCTCCGACAACGGATAATCCCTATGTAAAATTCAAAGGCCGATGTTCTGTCCCTGCGAAAATATTCGTTTTGTATAGAAGTTCGAGTGCATTACTATTGAACATTGTTTGTTCTATACGTATTAACATCTTTTTTATTACTTCAACGATTCAATCATATTGCACATTTGTTATCAAGTTCTCTTAATTTAAATAGGTATATACCAAGATTTACCAGTAATAACATTTATTGATACAAACTATAATCTTTATGTAAGGTTACAAGTAAATACTGTCCTTTAAACAATCAGACGGATTTTTATACCTATAGCTTTATATCAACTGCTTGTAGGCTTTTCTGCTTAAATGAATTTGTGAGTTGAGATAGAACACTTTGTGAAAAAACTAATTAATTCTGTTTTTGTGCATTCAATTGCTGAGTTCATTTTCATTCCAGTATCAAAGACTCATAAAAAATATGGTTTTGCTTTCAGACTATTATTTTGATATGGATTGGTAGAAAAAAATCTCAGTTAAACTACTTATTTCAAAGTGGAGAATCAATTATTACTAATATCATACTTTATGAAAAAGACATTCTTTCACTGAAATTCCTCAAAGACCATAAGGAATCAATATTTCAAATACCTAGTAAAGGGCACAAGAATAAATTGCTCTCATAATCTCGATCAATCTTATAATAAAGAAAATTATGAAAAAACGTGGTCAAAGGTCTTGTCAAAGAACTTTACCTACTGTTTTACATTTTCTCCAAAAGTCATAAAAATAAACTATCGTCATTTCATGCGATTACCTAACTGTAAGTACCAATAAAAATATTTTATTCTCTAATATCTTATTATGGTTTTAAATTCAAGAACTTTGTATTTCAAATTTGCATTTGAGAAAAACGTTATCTGGAAATTTTCATGTTCAAAAAATAAAAATGCACTTAAAATCAATTAAATAAGATAACAATTTTGCTCCCAATTGCCTTCCCAGTTTTTATGGTGGCTCTTATCCAATAGATTATCTTATTAAAAAAATCATTTTTCACATCGAAAAAAACTTCAAGGACAATAATTATTCAGATTATAATTAATGTCCATTAAGCATTAATAAATGTGTGTATAAAAAAATACTGAAAATAATAAAACTTTTGAAGCTTATAGTGTAAATAATTCTAACATTTTTAAAATTAAGCTTTCAGACTATAAATATCATAAATTGTATTATAAATATTTCCATAGACTTCTGCTCCACAAGGCTATTACAATCTCAACGAATCATATATTTGATCAGAAAATTTAATTAAAAACAAACCCCCAACAGTGTTCTATTTAATAAAGAGCTAAAGTTATAAAAGAAAATTTTAGCTTTATGGAGGAGGTAAAAAGTACTCTTTTACTTGAGTTAATGAAAATGGGACCATATCTATAGCATGACGATACCACGTGGCTATTTTGATCTCTTACTTGCATCGATTGCACAAAACTCATCTAGAACTACTCGGCAAGCGTAATACAGTACGCTCTTTGTATTTGATTCTAGCAATAATAAGACTTAAATAACTATTATGAAATATTGAAATCCTCTTCAATATTCAGTGTAAAGTTTAAATATTCTATAGAAATAACTTAAATTTCTTCTCTTATGTTACTTATTTAGTGCTGCACGCAAACACAATTGTGATACAAATTAATTTATTATTTTTTTGGAAATTAAATAAACAAACTAAAAGTTTATGTTTTGTGTAAATATAATCTTATTATTTAATAATAAAACGAGACCTTATATCTTTAAAAGTATTAACAGATGCAACTAAATTATCAATTACATATTGCATAATACTGCTCGGAATTTTGATTGTATTGAATTTGAATTATTACACTACTAACTTTTTATTACAAAGTCAAGAAGTTAATACATTAATGAAATTATATTAATGTTCAACGAAATGACTTATTGACCATTGCAATTGACTCACTTAGAAACTTATTGCATGACATCAATTTACAATCGATCTCATGTACAAGATAAAAATCACCATCAGAAACTACATCTGGGATTATAAATTATTAAAGAAAATGAATATAGAAACTGTACTTTTTTACTGTTCCTATCACCAGAATAAAATTTAAATGAGATACGGCAATCTGAAAGTAATTACGAACAAAGCAATTTATATTTCGATATATAATAACATTAATATCAACTAAAAACTCTGTTGATCAGAAAAAATCTACCTATAAATGTTCATAATCCAGGATTTCCTCGCAAAGGTGTATTGGATTTTAACACCTCTTTCGTTACTTACGTCTCTAATATGTGCAGCAACAATGGCAATATTTTTTTTCTACTCCACCCATATGATATTGCGTATATCGCGAACTGCAGAAATGTATCGAATATTGATTTCTGTTATCGCAAATAGAATAAGAGTATCAGTCTCGATCTGTGCTTTCGGAAAGCATGCTCATTTTGTAGAATAGAAACAGAAGTAGCTGTTTAATCATTTGCATGATTTTTTCTTCAATTCTCAGGTATTTAAGTTTCTTATGCTGTGCTAAAGAGATAGTTTCTAAATAAATGGATCACCGTCTGGTTAGAACAAAAAAATCCCAAAACAAATTTTCACCCTACATTAATGAAATAGTTAGATTTAACTTAACAATGAAATATCTAGATTTAACTTAAATTAATTTGATAATATTTATACTTCGTTAGTTTATATGGAGAATCACTGAAATATTTATCCTATCCGAGCAGTTTCCAGAAAGGCAAATGACATAACGAACTTGTTGCGCTAATGAACTTGCACGTCGATAGAACCTACACGTGCAAATGGAACAACCGAGCATCCGGAAATGTGGATCCATCGTATTAACACCCAATTTGCAGTTGGCTTAATAATGAAAGAAGGATGCAAGGTATAACAGCAAACAAATCACTATCATCCTTTATATCCAGAACGTGAGCAGTAAATACTCCTTTAATATAGTAATCTAATTACTGCTGTATATATTATATATACTTTGAGAACTTCTCGAGCAAACAATGAATAGTCTGATTTTTATATCAAACGTAAAACATCAGCATGGGTGTTTTCTTATTCTACCATCAATGTTAAAACAATGGCATGCATGCAACTTATTAATGAAAATTATTAACTTTCGTAAAGGTGAAAGGATACCTTTTCATTTATTAAAATAGCTTCCTTCTTTCAATCTTAACTAATAAACTTAACTATAAAAAGTATTAAACCTATTTTTAATATTATCAATTCAAAGGTCTAACGTTAAAATTATTTCAATGTCTTACCAAGTCGACATAAGTAAAATTTTCAATTTAATATCTTATCCCTCAAATGATAAGAGCATCAAGTTCTATTACAAAACTTATATAAAATATTTATACTTGAAAACTAGCCCAATAATCAACAGAGCATAAATTATTCTTATCTCTTATTATTATTTGGTTATTATCTTATTATTATTTGGTCTTACAAAGTCGACATAAGTAACATTTTCAATTCAATATCTTACCCCTCAAATGATAAGAGCACTAAGTTCCATTACAAAACTTATATAAAATATTTATACTTGAAAAATAGCCCAATAATCAACAGATCATAAATTATTCTTATCTCTTATTATTATTTGGTTATTATCTTTGGATATGTGTATAACTCGACATTTTGTTTACATTTAAAGTCAGTCGGTAATTTATTTAATTTCGGCTACTACTTTCGGCCTTGAATTATTCTTGCCTTGCAAATAACCCTGGCCTACCGCAAAGCTTTTCCGTAAAAGGAAGCCGGAATTTTCCAATACAAAAGCCAGACTCCACTAAAATAAATTCGAAAACTATTTTAGTTACTGCGCAATAACCAGTGTATCTAATTTTTATTGAAATAACGCAAATTAAATTGTGCGGAAATTTCACCGTATTTTTTCATTTTGAAATTCATTTAATTTTAATTAATGCAATAAAATCCCATTGAAAATGTTAACCAATGTAATAAATTAATTTTAGTGATTATCTCATATGAATAACATTTACGCTTAAAAGCACAACATTCATGTTGCTATATGCTATGTATTATCTAAGATATTTTAAACTAGAAATTAGCTTATAATATTGTTGATCAGAAATTAGTCGCAGTCAAATTTAAGCTAGCTATATTCAGTCAAATACCAATGGATCTTTTAACACAACACGTACTGAAACATTATTTGAATAATCAAATCCATTCTAATTACACTCAATACAAACTAAATAGTCAAAGCAGAGGTAATAACTGAATAAATTTGATAAGCTCTAAAGTTTTTCCATCAATTCACTAAAGAAGATAACCGTTCTTAATCCTATGCAAATAACTATCTCCGATTTGTTCTATTATTTTATGGTAATTCAATATATATATCGCAAATAGATTTTAAGGTTTCGTTATTTGTAAGAGTAGAGTTTTTATTAAAAGATTTTAAATTTTAGGTTGAATTGCAATATATTGAAAATAAGTTATATAGAGTATCAATTATCTAAGAGGTATTGTTTGATCATTGCTGATTCTACATGATTTCTTCAGAATTTTTCATTATCGTTCTCCTTCAATTACCAATATTTATTACTTTAAACAGTTGCAGAATGAAAAAAGCTGTACCATTCGAATCAATAGACGCAAAATATAATTAAAAGCAATATTTCAGTGATATTCCATATACTCCAATGTTATTTTCCGATTTCAAAGCAGTATAAATTTTTAATTTCAAATGCATCTGCACTTAAATTATACTCCAAGTAAATTACTATACTTTATATCATAAACCAATATCAAGCATCGATATCAGCTGTAAAAACCACAATTAAATGTTTTCCATAAATACTCACATTTGTTAATATGTGTATTTTTATGGCCACATTTATTTTATGCCAAACACTCGATTCAATAAACCTTAACTAATTACGCTTTTATATGCTGCTCTCTGTAATACTTCAGTTATTGTAAAATTATTTTAAACGTCTTTAAGAACCATCACAAGATGGTTTGGCTTTCGACAATGCCCATATACACATAAAAATTCATGCGAAGTTTTCAAATGACAACTACAATAATTGATTGAGATATTGAAAAATCATATAGTTTTATTATTGCCTGCAAATATGAAAGAAGTTATACAGAAACATACATGTTATTGTATAACAGAAGTATTTTATAATAAAATGTACGTTCTTGTATAATTTCTTTCATACATTTTCATACAATTTCTTTCGTTTATTGTGTATATTTCGTGTAATAATTTTAAAATTTCGTTATTTCAACATTCACGGATATTTCGTTTTGTAAAATACGCCATTTCATTCTTTAATCACACAAAAGTGCCCGCCTTACTAGCTGAACATACAACAAAATCAAATCGCGTCGAATCATGCGACAATGTTTTGAAGCTGCGATTATCGCTACTACCTTGTATCCTGCCTCCCACATATTCCGTGCGGTACGCGATGAATTCTAGGCCGAAGCCAAAAGCCACGCGGAATGCTAGAACGCAAAAAGTCAAGTGAGCAATGCAGAGCGGGGCGATGACGCGCGCGGAATGCCCAGTCAATCTGTCGCGAATTCTCCTCGGTGTGACTAAGCCAGTATCGGGACAACGGGACGGGGTCGACAATAATGAGCATCTACGGCCCACCGCGCGGCCGACGAAGTGGAAAACGTGGCTTACGCGCGCATCGCACGCGTATCGGCCGGCTATGGCACCTGGCGCAGCGCGCGCGGGATAATCCGAGGCTTCCGCAGCCGTCCATGCGAAGGCTGATGAAGTAATCGTGCACGACCGTGACTATTACTGTTAGATCGGGGCGCTTTAAACGGCAGCGAAATTGACGAATTTCCAGGCGGATATTTACTTAGCTTCGGAGAACCCTCTGGAAGAGATCTTCACAGACACAGATTCTTATAATTTGAGACATAATTTTTTGATGGATTTTCTGCTTTATCATCGGTTTGTAATAATCAAGAAGGATTTCTTGATCGACAATAGCTTCGTAGATATAGCTTGTAACTAGATGAAATTAAATAGAATTAAATTGACTAAAGGAGTACTTGCATCGTGTCTAAGACGAACAAAAATTTGGAAAACAATTTTTCTAATGGGTTTCTTTAGATTAAAATTCGAATTCCAAATTAAAATTTTAGTTTTCTGCTCTTAAATTGTTACACATTCTTCATATTACGAGTTAATTATATAGACTGAATTTTTTAAAAATTTGAAATTTTCTTTCTTCAATTTCAGCTAACAAAGATTTACTGATTAAAATCAGTGAATGCAGTCTTATACTAATATAATATTATCGTTTTGATTATTATAACACTAGATTAGAATACTAATTATTATTACAATATTAAAATATTATATAAAAGTATATAAAATCAGACTGTCCTTGTTTATAACGACACTGGTAGAGTTTAAATATAAAAAGTAGTTCTAAAAAAAAATTTTTAAAAATCAATGTATTTGAACTTGCTTCGTACAACTCTTCGCTACATATTATACATTATTCTTTATAAAAAAATTTGTTATTATTTATTGACAAGTATTTTTTTAAGCTTAAAACTCCTTCGTTCTACAATAAACTCCGTTAAATTGTCATTTATTTAACTATTAATTCCTAATTAAGCTCGAAACGTTATAAAATAAAAATTTGATAACATCAGCCTTGATGGAAACTTTAACACAAAACGTCACGTTTCATTAATTTTTATTCAAATCCACAACGTCTAAATACATTAGCTCGCGTGCCGTGAAAATAGTTATTGACATCCTGCCCGAGAAATTACGTCGCCTCTGAGCCCTCGAACGTAGTATCCGTTAATATCGGGGATGCTCGACGACGATGATTCATCCGGCTCTCGAATAATTTCGCGTTTGTTCGTTAACGGCACAGAGAACTATAATGCACGCTACTCTCGTATGACGCAGAACGCCATGGAGATTCTCTCGCATTTTCCTTTGTATACGATATTCCTACGTGTAGTACAGGTATCGATTTCTTTGAGCGTATACAGCCGTATTGAAGACAGCGCCCCCCGATCATATCGTCATCTGATCACGATCAAATTAACAATTCTTACGCCAGAGCAGGCTCATTTCTCAATGCTTTTCTTTTCTTTTTGCAGCGATCTTCGTCCCAAAATTCTATGACTGACAGAATACGTACACATTGAAGTATAAACGACTAGAAGCAACAAGAAGAATTGGATTAGACTAAAACAAACATGTACCAAATGAGCAAATAAACTCCGCATAATATATTAATTTTTATATTATATATATAATACTTTCACTTTTTGACAATTTCAACCGAATTGAATATGGTTTTTCACACCGCTATTATGATATTTTTATATTTGAAATTATTAACAACTGTATTTTATCAGACCATATGGTCAAGTTATTTGTTTTCAGTGTGCTTACCCACTGTGTTAAGACATATATGCTTAAAGAATCAGTTCAATCTTTGATCAATGCACTCAATGAACCAATTTATTCATATGGGAGCATATGGAATTCATCTTCACTCGACGTTCAATCTTATCACAGTATCAATAATATTAATCAAAGTTAACTTTGAGCGAGTTTTGGTTTTATGACGCTTTATTTATAACATTTTCTCAATTAATATCAAATTAAAGTGTTTTACTCATAATCCACACATGTAATTCTGGTAATTTTTATTCAATAATTTAAGGTTTATACTTAAATAATTTTAAATCTCTTTTCGTTTTGATTGCTGTATAAATTTAATGACGCTTCATGTTAGTCAATTTTATTGATTTGCATTACTGTTATTACACCCACTCCCATTTGTAATTCAATTGTAAAAGTACTTTTGTACATATGTGCGATTAAATAAATAACATAAACAAATAATTTTTGCAACAATCTATTTTAACATTTCCTCGATAGCTCCTATATAAATTATAAATCAATATGACTCTGGGTACAGCGTATAATGTAGTCCCGCCGAGGCGACTCTCGCGTTAACTACGTAAGCCCTAACGAGCCTTCACAGCCGATTTAACAGCGTGTGCGTTCCACGTAAGCAGACGGGTGTATAACCGCAGTATTTTCACACGATGGAAATCGTCTCCGATGGCACTTTCTCGTCGTCCCGTATATAAGAATAACCCCTGTTTTAATAGCCTCGTCGTATGTTAATGTCTTCAAAGCGTTGGCACGAAGGTCTGCCAACATCGTTGAAAACGCTGACCCGGCCAAGACGGTCCAGTTGCATCCCCAAATTTAAGTTAGTAAAAGTCATAAAAACAACAGAACTCCAATAAAGCATGGCTAAAATTTTGAAGGAAGTAATTTCATTTATCACTCGGTTGGTAAACCTAAAGACATACTTTATGTAATCTAATAAATCTATATATCTATAGCCATCGATTTAAATATCGCATTTACAGGATCTATAAATCTGATATTTAAATATTTCTATAAACTATTATATTTCAACCTCATGATGTTTTGATCACTGGAGCGAAAAACGAAAAATATAATTCGGTGATCTGAATTGAATTACCGGTTTCGGCCGAATGATAGTAGCACCGCTATAAGAAGTCTTTTACAAAAAAAAAAACATCTTATGAATAGAATAGAAATTTCATATATATATATAAAGACAATAAGTAGCATAAAAAACGAATTAGATTCGAAAGAGACTCATAAATGAAATGTATATATTTTAAGTTTAGTACTTATATTAAACAGATATATATATATATATATATATATATATATATATATATATATATATATATATACCATATGACCAAATTTGGCACGGACTGGTGAATTTAAACTCCGCGCGTAAACTGAATCGGTAAAATTTTTTTTCCTACATTGGTAGAACCTTTCTTGATGTTCGTGTGACATTTGAGCGCCATATCTCCATTAGTGTATGTTCGTCAGCTGTTTATTTACGTCGCAAAAAGTTGGTCTGGCGATATTCACTATGGAAAAAAATTGATCAACGAGTTTACTTGAACTTGTGTGTTTCCAATGGAATTGCAGCTACGGAATTGTTGAAAATGTAACAGATGTGTTTTGGGTAGTCTACTTTATCGCGAACGCAAGTATATGAGTGACACAAAGCATTCAGTGCAGGTCATGAAGTCATCGAAAACTTGACTCATGCAAGTCGCCCATCCACCGAAAATCAAGGTGATGCTCATCATTTTTTGCGATTATTATCACGTGGTGATTCGCCATGAATTCGTTGGAGGTGGTCAAACGGTCAATAAGGAGTACTACTTGGCCGTTTCGAACCGTCTACGTGGAGCAATTCGTCGTAAATTTGACCGGATTTTTGGGCAGACAATTCATGGTTTTTTCACCAGGATAATGCACCGGCACATTCCAGCATGATTGTGTCTGATTTTTTGGCCAAACACGAAATGAAAGTCATCATACAGATACCGTATTTGCCAGATTAGCCTCCCTGTGACTTTTTCCTTTTTGAGAAACTCAAAAATCCGCTTCGGGAAAGACACCATGAGTCCATTGAAGCCATAAAAAGTAATTCGCTAAAGGCAATCCCAGGTGAGGCTTACGACAGATATATGGAAAATTGGATTAAACCTTAGCATACTTGTATTGGCTCGGAAGGAGCCTATTTTGAAGGCGATAATAAAGATTTGTATTAAAATACGTAAAAATGTTGTTTTGTTTATCAATCCGGGTCAAATTTGACCACATGGTGTATATATATTTGTAGTCCTAAAGAAGAATCTAAAGATTTTAGGATCGATAGAATCTAATAACATGAAACAGGGTAAAAATATAATAAAAATATAAATTCTCCTCCTGTCAAGCGAGATCCGAGAAACGTGCATCGATTGCTGTATACTCGTCGACCAAGCAAAGAGGACAGTTTCTAAAGTTCTCGATTTACCACAGTTGCACACGAGCCAAAGCAAGATTAAGAGTCGTGCTTGAATATCAGGCAGTTCATCGTTAATTATATATGAGTGTCTGGGAGAATCTTTTAAGTGTATCCAAACTTTTTAATATTTCAACCGAATAGCAATTCTTAGAATAAGAATCCATCAGTAGCTAATATTTACTTAGGACCCAAACGACAATATTTGAAAAACGATAAATTTAACAATCGTAGTATTTTTAATATATCTTGAAGTTTATTTACGCTATACAAACAGAAAAAGCAATGATAAAAAAACTAGTAATAATAAATATATTAAATAATAGTATTATGGAACACTGAGGCGTTAAAAAGCGCAGCCAATTAACCGAGAGGAATCCCCATGCGCAACTGCTGATTGGAGAAAATAGAAAATCGATTGCACACGTCCCGCTCTGAGAAAAAACAGAGAAATGCGGGCGGGAGAGCGAATGGCCCGTAAAACTATCGCAGTAACGATAAAAGACAATAGAAAGTCTGGGAATTACGGAACAAGGGAAGATTATAGTGTTCTCTGTGCAGACTACAGCGAAAAAGGAAATTTCGAGGTGAAAGATCGGGCTCTAGATTGGGCACAATTTTCTATAATTAAAAATAAATGTACAATTTTAGACGCAAAATTTTTTTATTTTAAAATTACAAAAATTGCATAATAGAAAAATATGAGAGACTTACTATATATTGGTCATAAATACCAATATACTCGTCGGATAATGGATGATTGTTTACCAGTCTCAATAAAATTGTTGATTTTGAAAAATACGCAACATATTCAATATTCGAATTTCATTAAGCTTGAATACATTTTTATGGGAAAACCTAACTACATCACGTTAGATATAATATATATTTTACAACTTAATTTCATTAAAAACGATCGTAAATACTAAAATTTAGTTTTTAGTACTATCTAAATCTAAACTACCTATCTAAAAAATTTTTCAACATAATTTGATAGATGTATGGATCTTTAAAAACATAGTTTATGAGTATAATTCTTTATAAGAAAAATTCAGCTAATCAGATATAATTGCCTCATCTAGTAGTAATCTGTAGTATTATAAAATAAACTTAACTAACTTAATAAAAGAAAGTTGAAATGAAACTGCTTTCCTTAAATTTACTTTAGATTCTTTGAAGGCAGCTATGTAGCAATTAATAATAGCGATCTGTCATTTAAACTTATCTTTTGCTTGTACGAATTAAAAAACTTTTTTAGTTTGGCATTCCTAAAGATTAAATGAATCCCTGACTTTACTGCAGAATAGGATATGAAATTTTCCGATCCTATCCTATCTTATATATATATATATATACGATCTGTAGATAGTAATTAAAATCAGCAGTGAATAACTGAGTTTGAACGCCAAATATTCTATATTAAAGTACGCTTTTCTTACGAATTTGATTATTTAAAGAATGTTTAGTTTATTTTCTGAAAAATATTTGTAATTAAGAACTATTTTACTTTTTCTACGTTTATACATAAGGCATATAATTGCAACTGGGAATATTCTTGTACTGTCTAAATTGAAAAAAATAATGAAAATATTTTTGAAAAATTTTTACGTGGATGAAAAATAGATACAATATATTATTTAATATAAATACTGTTAAAAAAAATATAACAAATCTTTTTCAAGTGTAAGATTCAGAATGTAAGCAGCAAGAATTGAGTGATATTTTTACATTAAATTTTTTTATTCTGTTTCGATATATTTCTTTAAGTTAAGGAATACAGTACAGCATGATAATATGTTTATAATAATTATTTTCTAATATTCACTGCCAATGACAAAAGAGATATTAGCTGTTTTAAACCGATGATATAAATCTGCGAAATTTTCTGAATAATAAATCTTAACATTAATCAAATTCTATTATGTACAATCAGCCTTAGTAGTAAATATATTAATAATTGAACTAAATTCCAAGATAAATATTTTCACGAAAAATAGTTGGATATTTATTATATTTAGAGTGAAAATAAAGAAATCTTTATAAATATAGAATATAAATTGTTAGTGACTTTCATTTCACAGCTTCTGTAATGAAATATAAACTGTCTATAAATATAAACTATAAACTATAAATCTTTTTACATTCTCTGCCAATAAGAAAGTCAGAATAGCATGTTATTGGGGAAATAGGAGAATTATATTTCCAACCACTAGTGCTATTTTAACGTACGATCGTAATAATTTTGGTAATTTATACTTTATAAATAAACAATTTCAAATAGAAAAATTTTCTCGAACAAATATTCATCTGATTTTTAGAAAACTTATATTGCATCATTAAATAATCAAAATTTTAGTTATAAGCGGATTTATATATCGAAGAGATTAAATTCAGCATTTATAGAAATGCGTTTGGATAGAGCAGAAAGAATAAATATCGTCGTTTCCCTTATTTTATAAGTTATTATTATAACACTGCTTGTAACATTAAAATCATTGAGATGCACATTATAATATATTCTTCTTAAGTTCTCTTTACTTGCGTAGTATTTTCAAACTACTCGGGACTCTAATCGGAGCTACCACCCAGACCATCATCTTATACGTGAAGAAAACAGCCTCCACCCAACAAGAGGTACTGGCCATTCTTTTTTTGGGGACTCGAAGCACGTAATCTGTGCAACAACAAAAAAAAGCTCAACGCGGCACTAACTTGCTCGGTATCGCTCTTACTATTTTACGGGAGGATATTACTAGCTCGAAAAAGGAACTGAAATGGGAGAAGTAAAAAGAGCCGTGAAACAGTGTAAAAAAGTAAAACTGGATAAAGCTAGGGAATAAACGTATGAAATATCGGTGCTCGAAAAATTTCGATTCTTCGCCATACTTTTACGCAATAGCTCCTTAAATGAATTTTGATTAAACGCGCCAAGAGGATAGTTTATTTTTATTGCGTAAGAAGCAAATAAATCGATCGCCAGAAAGTATCTGCAGTTTCTTACATTCCAGTTCCCTACCTTGCGTGTTACTCGCTACGCACTTTTGCATTTGTTTAAATATCAGATACATACTACGAACGAAGGCGGAAAAAATGAGTCGAGTTCGAGCCATTCGGGTTATCAAATTATTAGCACGCGTTTTATATGAGGGGGGGGGGTGGCTGGCCGGTATGCTAATTCATGTAAATGCATCCAACTCCAATTAATAACGTTTCAAACCGTTTACGATTGGCTGAATATGTATATGTATAAGATATGCACGCTCGATATGTGATAAGATAACGCGTGAATGTTATTGAAGGGTAGAGAGTAAATTGAAGTTAGAAGTATAATGAAAGAGATTGTTTAAACAATTACAAAAGAATATCTCGGTTAAAAATTGAATAAAATAAGACCTCCAACAGTTGTGAACTATTTTACAGCACACCACGCGCACCTGCAATACGGCCAACGAACGACAGATGTACCTGCTAAATTTTCTGCTCACATTATAGATTCGTCGAGCAGTATTAAGGTATTTATATTATAAGTGTAATATAAAAAACGCCAAAGGAAGAAAAGACACTAAAATTTAAAAATGAACTTCTTAAATTTTCTCTCACGTAGGTTCTTACAAAAATATTATGGTTCAATTTTCATACATACAAATTTTACTATTGTTTCCTATATTTTAATAGGTATTTTCTCGCTTATTTCTGCTAAATGTCATACAGAGAAGCCGCCCTAATATGTATAAATTGAGTCAAGCAAATCTTTCTACACGCAGACACGCAAGGGTCGCAGAGAATCTGAATATATAAAATAAAGGAAAAGCAATAAATCTAAATTAACCGAGAACCTAACAAACCGCCTAAATAATGTATCTTGAATAATTTAAATATATTAAGAAAACATTAAATTATTCTACATATATTGTGCTATTGAGAATTCAATAGGGAAAAATCATTTAGGGTATGAAGTGGATACAGTTTGTTTTTTTTTTTTTGAAAAACTGTTACTGTCAATCTCTTTATGTCGCGCTCTATATAAAAAATAAGATAATTATTGACAGATATATTAATGGAGACTCGCAAGTTATCGTTTTTATACATAATCTTATAGGTTCGGAAGAGTAACAAATCAATCAAAAAACATAATAGTAACATTTTTATAGTATAATAGAAATGAATAAACATAGTAAGGGAAAACACTGAATAGAAGTCAATAAAGTTAGTAATAAAAATAAAGCTATTTATACATTTAAGATTTTATTCTCTAATATTATATTAAATTAATAAAATTAGTTTGAAGATTATCCACTAAACAATATAATAATCCAACCTAAATACACCCGGATTAGCGAGCGATTTATCGGACAATGTATTCACTGGTTTTAAGCAGCAGCGCACCGCCGCTCAGATGTCGAGTATTAGACTTGTTTTAATTTTCATTTTGCGAACATCCTCTATCGAAAACTTATTTGAGCATATAAAAAACAAAACAAAAATGTTAAAACTTAAGCGATATATGCATAATTTTTAAACATTATAATTAAACGCAAAACTTGAAAATATTCATGAGTGCAATAATTTTAATATATACAGCATAGAGTTTTTATGCATGCATTATATTATGCACTTATATTATTCATCGTAAGAGGTATTCATCTTACATGTCACATGAACTTGTGATATGAAGGTAAATGTGTTTTGCTTAAAATATCCGCTCAATTAAAATTTTTAAAACAAATTTGCAATTCTTTATGCCACAAATTGATCTAATTGCTACCCGTGACAGATAAATATAATAGATTTAGTGGTCGTTATCGAGATAAAAAACCAATGGGAGAAGGTAGTAATTAAATTTTTTTTGCAAAATATATCAGACTACGGAAGAAATTGAAATATAGTATGCAATAATTAAATTAACAGCTTCTAATTTGATAATATTTTAATATTTATTTCCTTTTTTTTTAGAAAATCACATATCCGACCTATTTAGAAATTAGACAAAATTAAAACTTTTGCAAATTGAAATTAATGGAAAATATTACTATTCTTAATTTTCATTGCTATGAGGAATGAATTCTTACGTGAAATCCAGACATGATAGCCAAATCTGTACAGTGTATATATATATATATATATATATATATATATATATATATATATATAAATTATTTTATATAATTATAATATTTAGCTTAACAATATTATTGAGATTATAATAAGCCGAAGAAACGCAAGTAAAAGTAGGACATTGAGTTCTATCAATAATATTTAAAATATTTAAAAAAATTTAGTGTTATTATATAATAAATAATTGTATTTATCCAGAATTTATTTGTTCGGGAATGTTACATGTAATAATTACTTGGATACATGCTTATCTTCTCTTCTTGTACTACTGTTACTGCGAATAACAAACTGAATTAAAATTTATTTCACTTATATGCTTCCACGTATATGTTCCCATATCCTTCTTTACAAATACATGCGAATAATCTCATGTAGCCAAACAAGTTTTTCTGTATTTTTATATTGACTTTATTTCCTAAGTTTGGGTTAAAACCATTTGTTTGACTAAATATCAATCTAACATAATAAATTAATTTGGTTTAGATGCTTTATACTATGTTCTGCCGCTTTGCAGAATAGTATGCTATATAAATGAGAAACTTTGAAACCTGGATAGTTGAATTCATGGATAAGATTCATGGTTGAATTTACCTCGCTTTGCTTACATTTAGAATTGGTTAAATTTGTATTCCAGCCGATTTTATTGTATATTTGAGAATGGAAAATATTACTAAAGTTTACAATGATAAAGAGAATGAAATTCAGACTAAAAATAATATGTAATTTATGCGAACTATTTGAGATTTAATTAAGCGCTATTTTACAAAAATTAAATATTTATATTGCGACTAAAATGTCCTTAAGGAGTATTCTATACGATACAATGTCATAAATAATATTGTTGCTGAAGTTACAAGTAATAAAATTATTATATTGAAAGCGTAGAAATTTATCTCTGTATGTGCATCGTTTACATTACAGCATATGCACCGCAAGTTTAAACCTGAATTGTAACTGTTTATAGATGAATTGTAACTGATCAATAAATCTATAAATATTCTTTACTCAAACTTGCATATCTTCAAAAGATGAAGAAAATATCATTTGCATTATGGTTATCGAATATAAGCAACTGCCATAAGGTAACTATGAAGTAAAGTGTGTGAATATGATAACTAAAAAGAGTATAGGAAAGTAAAGAAGAATGCACTGCGTGTTTCAACTTGTCATATATAAAGCATGGAGGAAAAAAACTGCCGAAAAGAAAGAAAGATGTCAGTGAATCGAAGAAACAATCAATAGCGCATAAAAGCAGAGTTTTCCTTGCAGGAAAGAAATCACCATATCTGGGATAGCCCGCTCAGCAGTTCGACGTTCGCCCACATGACCTCCCCCCTCCTTCCCAGCCCCGGTTAGCAAGGGAAATTTCTCGCCTTGCACAAATTCGACACTACGTACAGGGCTAAGGCAGAGAAAGAGAAAGAGAGAGAGAGAGAGAGAGAGAGAGAGAGAGACAGAGAGAAAGAAAGAGACAGAGAGCGGCACTAAAGGGAAAACGAGGGTGTACTATTGACGGGAGGAAATAACGAGATTCTGATCCGTCTAGCGCACGCTATATAAGGGTAAGGCGAGACTCGAAACTCGGGTAGGCTTGAAATCGATAGCTCCTACGATTGCACGACATCCTTATATTTATTTCGGAATTTCATTTCGAGTAAGAATGCAAAAATATTCGTGTATTTCGTGAATTTTTTTCTTCTCTGGTAGTTATATTCTCTTCCATTTGTATTTCCACCAATTGGAAAGACAATGCGTTAAAAGATTACATAATACACGATTCATTTGCAGCTAATGTTACAAGTAACAGAGTTGCGATATCTGCAAGTAATCGTACTGAGATAATTTGGACTGGCTAAATACGATAAATAATTTATATCTATTTTAAAAATTCAATTTAATAATAATCACGTACGCGCCCTGGCATTCAATAGACGCGAAAAACAATCGACCTCCCAAAGGTGCATCTGATACGCATTGAAGATCGAAACCAAGCCAGATTGATAGGCATATGAAACATTTTGAATTGAGAATTTTCAAACAAATGTATACATTTGTTACATTGCAAATTCTGAATTCGTTAATAATTATATTACGAACTTTACATAATTTAATAACAAGATATAATAAAAAATATAAATAAATTCTTACTAATTTCAAATGAAAGCAAACAATGTAAAGAACTTAAAAATTCATCCTCAAATTTTGTCATTGAAATTCTTTCTACGGACGAATTGATTTTACTTTATAAAATGTTTTCGAACGTCTAAGATTCTTAAAGTATGTATCCTAGTGTTGAAAAATAAAAAAGATTTCTATTTAAATTTATTCTTCTCTACGTGAGTTAATCATAATCAACTTATTAATTATTCAAATAGGATTTAAATTGTATAACGTTGCTTTTCAAGAAGTGGAATAGATAAAGAATAAAGCTAATGAGTAAGACAAATGAAAATAATCCCAATTTGCATATAATATAATCAGAATAACAAATTCACTACGAACTTTTTACAACTCTCCTGTTATTAAGGCCAAAATTTTGATTTACGCACGCATATATTCGTCTACAACGAATAATATTTTTCACGGGAGTAGGACATAACAGTTATATATATCTACAGGCGATCTTGTGTAAGGACTCCATAAAGAAATCAAGAAGCGAGATTGCCGGAACGCCGGAGATAACCACCATAACGGACAATGACTATATACGCTTAATCTCGGCAGCCGGATGAATATTTACGAGAGGGCGGATGCGTTTCGTCCTATATGTCGTATAAACGGGGTGTTATTTCAACCGGAGGATGAACTAATTTCGAGGAGTTATAGAAGGAAATTGCATTGTAATTGCTGTGATACGCGATATAAAGTCAACTCGCTCTTGATTTAAAATCTACTTGTTCTTGCGCAGTACTGCATTGAATTAATTTGTAGTTCGATATCTGGTCTTTTAATAAACATTTTAGAAATTACGTAACTATCTTTTCAAAGGGATCAGATTCCCTAAAACAGTTGGACTATTCACCGTGTTTTCGATAGGATTTCGATTACTACGGAAATAAGTGCGCAGCAACAATGATAACATTTGTTATTTTATTACTCATATTCTTTTTTAATTAAAAAATTTCTTTATTATGTTTAATATGTTAAGTAGGATCAATTAAAATGAATGTAAAAATTTATAGCGCATAAAGTATGCTTGTCTTTCAAATTTCAAGCTAAGATTATAATCCTGTTTATAAAATATTAATATATATAACATAAACATTGAAAATTATAAAATATTATACTATACTATATTACTATATAACAAATTGCAATAGTTTGCATCCATTACTAAAATTATAAGTAATAACAATTAAGTACAAATTTAAATGCATATTTATAATAAATTATTAATTTTCGAAGACATGTTTATATTTAATTAAACCTCTGTTCTTTACCTAATTGAAAGTAATATGCGGAATATTCATGGAAATTTATTTCCTGAATAAGTACAAATACTTGAATTGAATTTAAAGTATTACACTGAAGTGACAGACAATATAATTATTTGAAATGAAAACCCCTAATTCAATATTCCAGAATAATTATTACTTTTTGAGTATTAATATATTAATATAATTCCATGTTTTTTCTTAATCAAATAAATGTATTATTTTTAAATTAAATCAGTTGATATATTACCAAAAATACAATGAATTCTCAATTCTATTGATATTATTCAAGAATTAGGTATTCTCTTACAAATAGATATTTATAGAAAAGTCGTTCGACATAAAAGACAAATATATTAATAAAAATCTTTTATGCCGTTGAATTTTTATTATTTACCCTAAAATCCAACTAAAACTAGAAAGTTTAACCACAGATCCTTCGTGTAATTTTCAAATATATCGACATTAACCGCGACTTATATTCCTTTCTATCATTTAAGTTCGCTTACACGAACCGGCACTGAAAAATTCAGGCAGCTCCGCGGCGCGCGCAACGCTCGGGTAAAAGATGAAAAATTCAGACACCACCCACTTAATAAGCGGGATTTCCAGAAGCTGTTGAAACGGGGATAAAGTAGACAAAAAGAATTCGAAGAGCATGCAATTGTACATACAGTCGGTAGACCTTGCGTTTATATATATATATATATATATATATATATATATATATATATATATATCAGGAAAAAGTTGTACTTTCTGGTAAAACAATATTGATTTCTTTGGTTAGTATGGATGAACTATAATATAAATAAGCATTACCGTATTTTAGAAAAATATAACTGTCTACTTGATCAACACAAGTACTAATTAAGCTAAATATATTTTTATTCAAAATTTAAAATGAAAACTTTACATTTAAAAGTAATAATATTTAAATATATATCCTTGTCATGTATATGTTATAACTAAAACGTATCCTGAATAATGATAAAAAATAAAAATTTTGCATTCATATCTCAATTAATTAAATAACTCCAGCGTACACCTATTTGTACTCATTTAAACATTCAAAAAACGCATTCAATGTTTAATAAGGCATTTTAATTATTTTGTTAATTAACTCGGCTTACTATTTCTATAGACGCACAAAATATAAATAAAATATTGCAATTAAAAATAATATTTTAATGACTGTATCCTTTCTCTGGTGCATGTATATAACGTGCATAGAGAATGGAAACACGTCCAATTATACAATCAATTGAAACAATATAGACAATAAGAGTTGTAATAGATTATAACAAGAATTGCAACATTGTGCAATCTTTGATTGCTCGTAACCTCATAATCCTATTTCCCATCCATGTAGTCACGCAATTCAGTCAACAAAGTTGTAATTACATTCAAAGTAGATTTACAGATTATTGAGGTCACTGAATCATAATCAAATATCAAAATCTTAATAAAAAAAAATATATGACCAAGATACAAATACAATCAGATGACAATTGTTAATATTCATATTCTTTGCAGTAATATCGAATTGTCGATAAGATCAAGTACAGTTTATCGACCCATAAATTTGGATTACATGACCTCAAAAGTAATTGAAATCGAAGAGAGGTCTATCACACTTCGTTTTCTAGATATTAGAAAAAACGTAACTCGATAAGTCCTGAAAACCTCTGTAAAAATGAAAAGCGCCACAACTGTGAACATATATGGAATAATAAACGATATTAATTGTGGCAAAAATGATTAATTACACAGAATAGTAGAGGATAAAGTGACTTTGCACTTTTACTTACAAGAAATATCCGTATGATGGGAGTTGATAAATATAATACGTAATTAAATATCTTTAATCGTGAAAATATAAATAGTAACAGTTTTAATTCATAGCAAGACTCAACACTGAATGTTAATAAACTAATTACTTTGCTATTGTAAAAAATATAAATTTAACAAAGATGCAGATAATGTCACAAAAACACTCAAGTTTTAAATACCGCAAGGTGTTGAGAAGGATAAGAAAGAAATGATAAAGAAAAGGAAAAGAAAAATGTATACCAATATAGTGATCTGTTCTACTGAAAATTGTAAAAAGAATTCATCCATCAGTTTCAGTATAAATGGTCAGATCGAGATGCCAAGTTAATTTTTGTTATTTTTAATTTATTTCGAGACTTTGATTTCATTAGTATCTATAAATTTGATATATTTTTTTTATCAAAACGAACTACCTTATAATTAACGAAAATTTAAATACATTCCCTTTCGTTAGATATTAATCACTCTCCATCTTCACGTAGGAAACGAACGGAGAAAAATGTCATTTAAAGAGAGAGAAAGAGAGACTGATGAAACGAACAACCGCATGAATTTCCCACGACGATGCTATACTCTTTGATAGTATTTTTCCGTTCTCGAGCGCACGACACTTAATTCCCCTGAGGAAAGAAAGACAGAGGCAGTTACGTGTATATGTGTGTGTAGATTCTGAAACTGTCTTTCAGCCTGTATATCGGCGGCAAAGTACAATTTCACGCATCTGCATATGTGTGTATGTGTGGGGGGAGGGGGTATACAGAAAGACACACAGACGAGGAAGAGTGGTTAGCAGCCAGAGACGAGCTAACCCATTCCCTCGGTCGCCAGTAAAAAGTTATCGATCTCTATACCCTTCGCGCGCGCGCGTATACCTTACCCCTACATATATTGTGCTGCCATGCACGCGACACGCGGTTAAAGGCCTGCTCGTGATATATATACATGTAAACGTTACGGAGTATCCTCAACACTCTTAGCGAGGCTCGAATGAACCGTGAGCCATTTTCAGCTCGCCGCGTCGGTGTCTTATGCCTGGAAATTCGCTTTGCCCCGGTAAAGCTTGAATGATTATATATATATATATATATATAAACATGCACACCGTTAAAATCAATCCTTTTCTTAAGCGACCCGTTGCGTGAGAGGTATTTTTTTTTTGCTCAAAATGTAATTGTTTTAACAGTGAACCGGATACATTTTGTAAAGCATAGTTGCCTGAAAATCAATCATTTATTAAAAATATGTACTATTAGCTTTTCTATGATAAAGGATCTTTCCTGGATGAAATTCGTTGATATATATATAATTATTGCTTTTGCACTACTCGTTGACAATTGACATATTTTCTTCTATAATAGATTGCTCGCTGCAGGAAGCTTTATGTATCTGACAAAATTTTGAAAATCATTCTTCTCTTCATCTTCACCCTTTTTAAAATTAATATTAAATTTTAATAATTTACCCTTTTTAAAATTTTTATTTATAATAAATTAATACATCTGATCTTATCGTAACTCGGGAACAAAGCGTAAATTAAAAAATGAAATATATCCATCCATTCCTGAAATTTATTAGTATTAAAAATGTTAAAAAATAAAACTTCGAGCACCGTACGCATTAGAAAGTTTTATAGCTGTAAATATACGATATATGGATGTCACCAAACCACGGATTATAGAACCCCTGGGAGAAGAAATTTCTGTTGCAATCTCGCATACATTGAAAGTCACGTGGCAAAACTTCTCTTTATGTTTGCGCGCGCACAAACATTGGGCCGTGTCATGCTTTACGCGGGTATTTTTTAATTTCAAAGTTTTTCAACAAAGCGATCCATTTTTTATCGAATTTTCCAAATATACGCGCACTTGCTGACATTCTCTTTTGCAGGACGGAAACTCGCTGTAAAGCATCGAACAAGCTTATTTAAATTTCAACGTTACAGTTTCTACATTCCAGCAATTTTCATGTATTTGAATAAAATTAATCAATATTTTTGTGTGACGCAAAAAAGTTATTCAATAATTTATTTTTCAATTTCTTTCAGATACGAATATCTATTGTCAGCTGTTGACAAAAATAATTAAGTAATAAATTATCTAGTAATATCTATATATTCATTCCTTTGAAAAACAATACCACTTATTTGAGAATTGTTCTGTAAGAAGTTATCTTATGTGTAGATCCGTCCAAAAAGCTTCTCTTTTCCTACCGTATATTCCTGAAAAGTATGACGGCATGCGTTCAATTCCGAGATGATTACGATCGAGAAAAAAACGAATTATTTTGATATACCATCTTTTAATCTACAAGTACTCCTACGTATACAGGAATAGTAACAAAAGAAATTACTTAACTGTATCATTTAGAGCTGCATTTTGACCATCAATAGTATATATAATAATACTATATGTATAGCTATTCACTAACCGCAGTATTATTCTAAGGAATTCTTGAATGCTTTAATAAGAAAAAATCAATAACATTAATGAGTCATTTATATGCATTTTTCTTAGCAGGCAATTTATTAGAAATGTATAAATAATAGTACAAACGGTATTGATATTACGAACCCTTTCGTTGTACAGGTAGATAAATCTTCACTACGAGCGCTTAAAGAGTATTCTAAAAACAGAAAATGTGTGGATTATGTGGTATATGAAAATATAATTTGTTATTTACTTATTCCAGTGTTATTATTAAATGGCGTGAGTTCCATTGGATTTTATTAACATTGAAAATTAGCCATTTTCTTACCAACATATATGAGAAAATATCATTTATTTATATCTAAACTGACATAACGCGTTTTATAAAAAAATCGACGTAGAAGAATTTTGAAAATCATCCATAGTATTATCACTTCATCGAGTATAAAAATTCACAACTACCTATGGATTTAGAAATGCTGGTTTCAAAAGCACGAATCGACAATGAATCATTTAATCCACGCGCAAACATCAAGTGTTTCTATTCGGAGCTCGAGTGAGGGGGAAAAAGATTAATGGACGTAGACATACATTTACTTCAAGACGATGGCAAATAGGGGCGTACACGAAGGGGCTGAAATGCAGCGCATACTCTGTATAAACGAGTCCTGAGAAAATTAAGTATCCCCGAGCCTCAGCGGAGACAGTAAACTTCGAAAAAGACTTAAACGTTAGTCGAAGACTACATAGCTAATGGATGAGAAAACGAAGGGTGGCAGGATATTTATCGTAATTCCACCAAACGTGAGATACTCTCTAGATTTACCTCCCGTGATTATCGTTATATGGTGCGGTTCGCGTTGGGAACGCGTAATAAAAGAAAGATAACCGTACTTTACAATCTCTGCGGCGTAGTCTTCGCAACTCCCGATGAATCGCACGTACAATTATATTCATTCGATATATTTTGTATACAGGATTTTTGGAAACCTCCATTTGACACTGAGAAGGTGAGAAATCGCAAACATCCACTATATATATATAGTGGGTTTTTTCTATTACCACCGATGCTTTTTATTAACTCCAATGACATATTTGTTTTTCTCAGTCTCAATATATTGTTATTTGTCTATTTAATTTTTAGAATTCGTGAAATTCGAAACAGTAAGAACACTAAATCATAATCATTGGTGAAATATTGCGGCAATTATTAAGAAGCATTGCTAATAAAATGTATTTTTTATTATTAAATATTCCAAAAGGTATAATGACCTATTATTAATCGAAATGATTAAAACATACGAATTTGAAATGTATTCAGTTTAAGATGAATAATTTTAAATATGGATTATTCGTTTCTTATCCAAGCATAGAACTGCATTGCAATGGTAAAATTCTAAAGCCCGAATGTTTCTCGTTTCTCTTTTTACGTATTTGATCAAAATAAACGAACAAAACTTTCATTTTTATTATATTTCAAACAATTCATTTAAAGAGAGAAGCTTTTTTAGACGATATACCGAGTGCTCTATGAAAAAAGTAGCTAGTCAGCTAATTTGAAAAAAAATCTTGAATAGGCATCGTGAAACAAAAGATGATACATAATCAGAATTGGAAATAAACAAAAAAATTATTAATCATAGACGGGCAATGAAAAACAAACTCTGCATCATTTTATTTATATGTTATTGTATCATGCTTGTAGCAACATATTGCACTTTTTAAACTAAAATCTCACTAAAATCTCGGTGTATAATTAATTTCCGATTACAGCAGGGGGTGTGGGTGACACATGGATACGCATTGTCATATGCGTTGCAGGTGTCGATACCTCACCTCGTTTCAATATGTACGGGCGATTGAGTAATCACTCTAGCAGCGGAGACGGCTTGATCACCGAAAACTAAGCCCATATGCTCCGTACGCGATTATACGGATCAACATTGGACATGCGATAAATAAACGATAATTGTAGATTTCATCCACGGATCTCGGAATTGCGTTCGAAGAGACAGTTAAGTTAAAAATATTAATGAGACAAGTACTTATAGCTTATATTTATAATCGGCATGTATTGTCATTATGTTATTATTAATTAGTGTATGGGAGTATGTATGTAAATAAAATATGTGTGAAAAATATGATTCATTTACCAAATGACAGAAATTTTATTATAATAAATTTGATGAAAAGGAAAAAATTTCAACGTGTCTATCAAAACAATCCTCCAATATTATAATTTAAATCACTTAGTAAATTAAAGTTATCAAGTTTAAAAAACTACTCGAAATAAAAACTTTTGAAAATAAATATTAAGTGAATGTAAATCTTTCGATTACAAATTAAGACATTTTTTACATTCGTTTATATGTAAAAATAAATAATTTAAACTTTATATAATATTTTCCATTTTATGTTTAAATCTTGTGTCAATGTATTTTTAGGTGTATACTTCTAAGAAATAAGGCGCAATCACGTAAATGCTCCTCTACCGAGAAGCCATAAAGAAATCCAACTTTGCGGAACTAATCGGAATCCTCTCGTCTACCCTTCAGTTGCTGATTTCGGCGATTTGTAAGAATTCCTCCTTGTTATCAAAGAATAGTATCCGTGCCAAAGAGGAAGAGGATAAAGTTTATACGCTCGTCCAATCGTCCGACGACTAAAGTTACACAATAGTCAAACATTTTTCTAAATTCTCGAGCAACGGCAGCACACGATATATACGAAACTTTATAGCCCAAACATACTGTGTATCCAAATATACGTAAGGAGCGAATACCACAATTTTCGCTGCACGATCAATTTAGGAACGTCAATTTATGCTTTTCTCTTATTGTACAGTTTTCATTCTATAAATATATTCTGCGTTATCATTGTTATGCAAATCGTTGAATTTAATTTTCTTTTCCATACGACATATTAGTATAGTGCTTCTTTTACATAAATATTAATGATTTTTCTCCATTTATGAACTAAGATTTAATTTAGTTTAACCGTAAACGGTTAAATTCAAATAGTTATAAAAATTTAATCTTGACGTTAAGATTGAACGTCAATGTCAGTCATCGGTATAGGCTAAGTGTCTGCCTTTGTTGTTCATCAAACGTAAACCCCTATATGTCCGTGTCCCCCGGAGTCGAGAGCTTATTTTTCCCGTGCCGTGCACTCTAGATCTCTGCGGTCGTGCGCGCGTTTATATTAAAAGTCGGTCGAATGAACAGCGAACGAGACAGGGCGTCGACGAAATCGAGGGTGAAATCCGGTCCAAGGCTCTTTTCATTTAGACCGCAGATCGAGCGCCACCGTATAATCGAGTCCAAGAGCTTTACGAGCTCGTCCTTCCCGACTGCGCGGACGACTGCGGGGCAGGGCGCGCATAAGGGAGACGAGATCGTGATAAGTTTCGGCGATAACGACCCTCTAATCACCTGTCCGCGAAAAGTTACGATATATCACGTCATCCTTGCGCTTATTCGACACCCGCTCCCGATTGTGTCATCTAGTTTTATTGAGGATTTATACGATGAGAAATGTCGTGATCAAGGACAAGATGATAGCGCAACACTCGTCGCTGTAATTATAACGAGTGATAAACATTTTTCTATTAAAATTAGGAATTCTCTTGTATTTTGAGAAATTAATTAAAGAAACTGAAGCAAGTAGCAAAAAATGTATACGCATGCCACTGTTCTATTAAGAGAATTGAACCACGATAAATGTGCCATTGATTAAAAGAAGTGGCCGGCAATAGGATGGCGCCAGTTCAGCGGAAGTTGATAACTGGCGCGAAACCAACGCCGACGTGTAAATATGACGATGAGGAAGTTTTGGCGTGAAAAATAATATAACGGAAACCCAACTTTTAGAAAAGTTTCTTATTGATAAAATGTTACTCCGACATTGCTTATATACGATAAAATATTAACTCTTTTCAAATTTCACTTGTTTACGGACGAAGAACTAATATAATTTTATCCGCGATCAATAATGGATCAATTTGCTCTATATAAATTCTTACAAAATATAAGTTAAGTGCGTTTACTTGGTGAAGAATCACTTTTTTCTACATAAGTATTATATTACATTATGATTTCCAATTACAGATGATTGCTTCTGAAGAAAATAAATCCTCTAAAACATACATTAGAATAGCGATTCCTTTAAATTTAATGTATACTTTCCACATTTAAGCTAATGTATAACTGTTTAATAGTCTTGATACGTATTTATCGTTCGTATGCCTTATTTGACTTTAATATTTTACCGAATAAATTATTCTAATATGAATCCATGAAACAAAGTATTTGGTTTGAATTTACGTCTATGGTGTAATCCACAGCGAGTGCTACTTATGACAATATACATAGATAGAAATTATACGTAAAATATCGCACTCTATAGAAAAAATTGCAGAAAGAGCATTCGCGATTAGGAAGCAAATAATAGGAGTAAAACGCTAGAGATATAGTTTGGTAGAAGCTTAATAAAGCGCAAAGCTCGTTACGAGAGCCACGTATTGTTCTCCAACTTTTTTTCACCCAATTGTCGCTTGCAATTCCATAAGCCAGACGCTCCAGCCGCGTCCCTTGTTTATTTGTCGTTGAATTTTTTAAAAGCAACAACAAGATAGTACCACAGTCGTTTTACGAGCTCCTCGTCAATAATTCAATATCTATTACAGCACGAACAGCAGAGAGCGGTCCCCATTGAAAAAGTACAGTGGCGGCGATATACCGATTCTCCGAGGAACGCTTTCGCCCGAGTATTTCAGCCGCGCTCTGCTTTTCGTCCCCTTTACGACAACCGTGTCCCGTCCCCCGACCCACCCCCCCCCCCGAGGCCGTTGCCGCGCGCAAACGTACGATTCTACGAATTTTATCGCACCCGAGCATTCGTACGCTCGGTCGAATTTATTTAACTGGCTTAAGAGGCTCTTTTTCTTGCTCGAATGCGCCGATCATGCCGATCCGACGCGTGTCCTCGCGCAACGACGCCTACTCCGCTTCACCCTCTTTTTGTCCATCTCGTCGGCGTATTTTCATATGTGGCTCGTACTTGTGGTCGATAGGATGTATTCTTAGTTATCTAATAACCGACCGAAAACAAAAATTCATTGGCTGTGGAATAACTGTAGTCATACTATATAAACAGCTGGTGGGAGGACTGGGACAGTACGACCTCGCGGCTCTGACTGTCGATCGGGATAATGCTTTCGTAAGTTGCAAAATTCAAACATTCCCTTACGTATATGAAAATTCCTTATTTATTTTGATTTATTGCACAATACATTCTATATACTATCACTCGCACTCTGTACAAAATCCCCATTATCTTCAAACGAACCATCTAATTACATTATATTACTTCAATCATCTTTTAACTTATGTATATTTACAAATTTCTAACTTTCTGTCTGGAAAAACTGTAAAATAGTTAATAATAATAAAAGAAAGTGACGCGTACAATTTATTAGCTTTAAAATTATGATTTATCAAATTTCAAGCTCACCGTTATTGTGATTATAAAGCAATCGTCAGAATTGACTTCTTAAGTAATAATCAAAGAATCTAATTAATCGTAATTGTTCGTACAGTACAATTTTTACGTTGCTCCAATATTCGACTCCTGGATAATAATAAACGATGTATTGATGAATATGTATATACAGCGCTCGATTCGGTGGCAATTGAATTGCGCAATAAGTGTCAGGCTTACGACAAAGACTTGCTCCGATTCGCCGCCCGTTTTAATCCTTATAACGATATGCTCCATTATTAATTCCTACACAACACGTAGCTCGTTACGGGTGTCATAATGAAATATCACATGTAATATTCAAATGATCACATTAACTCGTTTAACTCATGTCTTTTTTTATTACCAATAGTGGACGGCTTTACACAAGTGAAATACGAAAAGGATGTCTGTTCTATAATTTTATAAAAATAAATATAAAATTTTTTCATAACTGCGAAGAAAATTTTGGAAATGGCGAGAAGCGTCGATGGTAAAAGTACGGTTTCGAGTTATATTGCTATGTATGCTTATGTAGTCTGGCAGTTCTCTCCATTTTCGGTGCTAGATTTTTGAACTAATAAATATCTTCATATTTGTCGCTCATCTTTTTAACAACCTAAGGTGATATAATTATATTAGTTATAATGTCAACCAGACTGTACTTTTTTAAGATCACTCCCATAGAATCTGAAATTTAAAGTCTAAAATATTGAACTCAAAACGAATTTTGATAGTGAAGGACAATCTGACTGCCCTATTCACCAAAAAGTGCCTTCTCCATCTATAACGTCCAAAGTTTCTAGCCACAACGGCTCCACTTCAGGGACTTCTTGCAGTTCCTGAAGAGTATCAAAAATGCAATTTTTAATAAAGGGAGCAAGCAAAAATCGATATTCGGTTCCTATGATCTTTCTTCTTCTTTTCATGTATAGCCGAATCTTCGCCTTGCCAATGGATTTTCCCGCGCCTGGTTTATCTTTATCCCTGCTCTTTTGATAATAATAAACAGTTAAATTTGGAAAATCGGTGCCCGCCTCCACTGGGACTCCTACTTGCGAATCCCAAATAATGAACCTTACATTATATCCATTCATATTTTAATTAAAAATTATTTAAAAAATCATGCATTCGATATAAAGCCAGTAATCAATTAATATTCAAGGTTGTGCTCATTTATCAGAACATCTCATGCATTTACTCTCTCTCTCTCTCTCTCTCTCTCTCTCTCTCTCTCTCTCTATCTCACTAGCTTATTCTCTATAGCCTCGCTTTCTTTTTAAATCTGGACGTGTATTTCTCATTCCTTCAGTTTCTACATATTTCGTCCTTTTCCTGTAGCTCTATTTCTCCATCTTGAGAAAACTCCAGCATTATAGACGGAGATTTACTGGAAAAAAGCCAAAAGTGATTTCACTAACGGAAGTTGCGAAGGCAAATGTGTCTCTATGTTTTAAGAATAAGATCTGATATTTACATTTCTGTCGAGATCTGGCAATCTTTTATCGCAATTGTTAACATTCAATTTTGCATATTTTCCGCTCCTACCGCTTATGACTCGGTGGCCATTCAAAAGTAATGTATACGAATGCAAACACATTTGTCTTGAAGAATTTTTCAATAGCATTGAGAGAATGTTTTGTGAAAACTACATTCGTTTAATTGAATTTCTCACTTCATATTTCAACCTACCTCGGCAACATTCGCTTGGTTATTAGAATAGTCAAGAAGCACAGTAAAATATTTCTTCGAACAAAACAAACTCCTTACAGCAATGATAAGTGAACTTTTTTATGTTCTTTTTAACGTAAATAATTTTTTTATAAAGAAATTTTTTATTCTAATTGTGAAAGCTTATTGCTCATGGTGCAATAAATATTCATTCGCGATAAAACTAATATACACATTTTTGAATGCATGGATTAGTTACTACACGATGTATTACATTTAAACTACCACATCCATGCAAATAAAAATTATACAAAGTTAGGAATTAAAAGTAAACCATTTATGACAACTTGCGAAATTATTACTTATTTCTCATCTATTGCTTAAAAAAGTGACTATCGATTCCGTTAATGAAGTATTGCATTTTCGGAAATTGAATGAAACATTTCCTGCCTCCAGAAAACGAAGCAAATATTCAAAAAATGCAAACGAAAATATCACCATTTATGATAATGTACTCTTTCTCTATTCACATAAAAAATATTTAAAATACTCATTATCCCTAATAACATGATTTTATTTTTATTTTTAGTATAATTTTATTCCGATTTCTTAAATGATAATATGACAATCATATTAAGAACTATAACTTATGACATTTCAATGTGCGACTTAAAATAAAGAAAAATATTAATACTAGCATGAATTACAAATTGAGTACATCAAAGAGACTCTAAGAGCATTATATGCAAGAATGAATAAAAAATAGGAAAGAAACGAATGGATATCAAAAATTAAAAAGTCCATATAGTCTTTTGAATTTTTCCTCGCAATATTATTCTGATTTCAATTTTTAATTTTGATTTATAACCGATCTAATCGTCTTGTTGAAATATTTAGATACTTTGATATTATTATTTTAGGTTTCAATTTTGTTTAGAGTGGTTGTTAATCTTTTTATTATGGAGAAAAAGTCCACACATATAAGATTTACTATTATTTCTTCAATTTAAGCTGAAGATATATCTTAAGTGAAGAAACTTACGTATAAGATACGCAAATGTTGTCAATTAAATACGTGACACGTTATTTTTATATAGCCAGGTTATCGCGTGCTAAACAAAGGTAAAGCTATTATACATCAAAACGACATGAAAGAGAAATAATAATAACTAGCGCAGTAAAAATTAAAGAATTCAGATTGAAAGCTACAGTGTCGCCATTTATGAATTTCAGATTTTTGTCTTCTTTAAGTGTCGTGCCTCGAGTACATTAAAGTTTCGAAGAGAAAAATATTCAATTTCTATGAAATTTTGAAGCGATGCGCGATTATCAATACGTGCATGTAAAGAATTCTAAAACGTCATCTAGCATTTAAGAATAACATATACATTGTTTAATCAAATAATAGAGCACAATTTTAAAATATATAATATTCCTTGAATCCAAATTTATAATATCGCTCTCTTTCTTAATGTATCTAATTTTAAAATTAATATTCAATTAAGTATCAAAGTGCAATGCATATATATAATCAGACGAACCTGACATTATCGTTCAGGCTGGATAACAG
Organism: Sycobia sp. Sy_11; assembly: GCA_018907035.1. Taxonomy (NCBI): domain Eukaryota; kingdom Metazoa; phylum Arthropoda; class Insecta; order Hymenoptera; family Epichrysomallidae; genus Sycobia; species Sycobia sp. Sy_11. The sequence continues at coordinate 2,171,667 of JACCIC010000042.1, forward strand.
AAAAAATTAATGCAAATTGAATTAAAAAGCAATAGAGTAAATGTCAAGATATTTTTTTTGTTGTTCGGCAGAGCTACGGGAGCGGAAACGAATAACCGCACGATTCTCATCCACCTGTAAAACTGACAGACACGAGAGACGCTCAAAAATCACATTTTCGCGTACGCCAACAGTTATATTTTGCATCCGATTGACAAACTTTCATCTTCGATCGTTTGACAAAAATTCATAAATCTATACCCCTCTTTCAAGCCGCGCGGCTCTTTAATGCGGCGCGGGCGGCTGCAACCTCCATTTGTTTGTACACTAACGTGCATTCGATAATGCATCCTGCGAGGGCGGGTCTTAGGATGCCGGTAGAATTTTGCCTAAAGGGAGACCCTATACGCGGCCTGTGGAAAGCCGAGTATATCCGAGAATTCCTGCGAGACTGTCAGTAAATTTACATCTATATATAGCGCGTATAGATATTGAGAAACTCCATCCGAGCGTATACGTTACAAAATCGACTAAATATTGATTTTACTATTGAAATTCGTTTTAAAATTAATAATTAATATCCACTATTTCATATCTATTATTTACATTATAGTACTAACGATATTATTTTTATTAATAATACTAATTCACAACTTTCTACTCTATGCTATGACGAAACAAAATCTTAAAATTTACTCTTTTTAAATCAATGCTTCAATATTGATATTAAAAATAACTATTTATTAATGAACGCCTTGTATGAAAATATAAACATATAAATATAACGAGGAATTTGATTAAAAAATCTCAATAATAAATGCAATTTTACATGAAAGAGCGGCAGTCAAGATATCATGAAAATGCTATAGATATTTCTCTATGAATACACTGTTGTATATACGCAGAACCCACATAAAAACAGCATGCATGAATTATGCAAAACCACCGCCTACTACTACTCGCAACGTACAGTAGCTGACTAAGGAATTCAAATTTATAGAAATCCTATTTTTATTTCATGCCGAAATAAAAGTTATTCCGACCTAAGAGGCAGCTACGTTGCGCAATTTTGAGCGCGGCGCAGCATTCTCAGCAGAAATTGTATTTCTTTTATGCGAACAAAAATATCCGAGGCACTTTTTCCTTGTTCTGCCGAATAATGGGTCCCCTGAGAAATAATTCCTTATTTAGACCGACAGTTTATTGAAGAGTTTTGTAAATAATATTAAGAAATATTGTGAAACAAGTTTTCATGTTCAAAGTGACCAGAGAACATAAGTATTTTGACAAATAGAACTTCCTAAAATGTTCAGCAATTTATTCAATCCATTAATAATATCGAAATTCTAAAACTAAAAACTTCACTCCTCGTAACTAAAAAAACTAAAAAAAATAGTGATATATATGAAATATTATATAAAATGAAGAAAGATTCATTCAAATATTTACTGAGCTTGATGTATTAACAGTTACATCAATATTTTATCAATTTCCTTAATGATATATTAATAAATATATTTATTATATATTTTAACCTATACAGGATATAATTACTTCTATAAAAGAAACATTATATAATATAAAATAAAAATTTGATTAAATATATACAGAAAAATTTTGGAAAAACTATATACCACGATGTGACCCGATTTCTATAACTCGCCTTTGAAATTTACACGCATTAGCTTCTTTTTAAATGTACGCTAAAGTACAAAGCAACTATTTTATCACGACAATTTAAGCGATCGATTTCTGATTGCATGTCATTGATTATTAATCAAGACGACTTCGGTCGTCCCCCAGGGCCCGCAAATCTATATTCTTAGCCCGTCCAAGGGATTTCGAGGCGAGCTCGAGTACCAGTAAAGCTCGACGGCTCGCGAACGCCATCGTGCGCCTCATCGATCAAGCACGCGCAGGGAACAACGCGCCGGTCAAGGTTCATCGCACAGCTCGATTTGAATAAGTTCAGCGTGCAGCGACGCTCCGCGATAATAATCCTTTTTTTAAATCGTATACGTTTTCTTTCTCTGTCGTCTTTGTCTGAAATATTATCCATATAGTATATCTGTACTCGTCGCGTTCGCCACTCGATAGTGACTAATGCGGAAGCAATACTCTCAATAAATTTTTGAAAATGTGATAAATAAGTGATAAAAAATTAGTAGTAAAGATTACTAAACCCTCTATCTCGTTATTTTGACTATGGTGAATCTACAGCAGCTTCACCATCAGTGAACAGTCAGATGAGCTCTCTCGAAACTTTTCCGAATTCCAGATTTCAAAAACAAATATTTGAATAAAAATATTACAAACATAATATTTGTCAAAAGTATTTTAAGTTAGATTAATATAAATATGATAATATTTAGTCAATTTAGACTGTATTTATACGTTCATTTGTGACAACAGTTATGACCAATAACCAAAAACTTGAAAAAGAAACTTAATCTAATAATCTTATAATTGAAAATATAATAACAAAATGACACAGTAAACATTCATTTCAAATCGTCTTACAAAAAATTGACCATATTAGAAACTCTGTAGTGTCTTTTAATTTTGAGAAAACTTTAGCACTGATTATACGATGAATTAATTTCGCTTCATAGTGCATATGAAAAACATTTTCTGTGCAACGCTGAGGCGAATTCGAACCGCGCCCCTGCATTCTACCGTTGAAACTCATTATTTGCTCCCTTGAATAGGCAGCTTTCACGGGCAAAGCCTCCGCTTTTACGACGATGCTATGAATCTCGACGTGACCGAGACTAACAAGTGGATAACCTAATAATCAGTCATAATAAAATCTCTGTTTTTTTTTTCTAAAAACAATATGTAACTACTTGATAGGTATTTATATTTATTGCATTATATAAAGATATAATACATTATAATATGATTAAATTTTTTTAGTAATTTATTTAATATAATTGAAGTTTTATTATAATATAATTATATTCTTAATGATAATTGTTTTATTTAAGCTTCTGTTTCGGAAGATTTAAAGAAAATGAAAAAATTTAGATTAAGATATTAAGAGATAATATATTTATGAGACTATGGTTTACATTTAAACGTTATTCTGTCTTCAGTCTTCTATGTTCCAGGATTGGCTAATCAATAACCCTCACTGCGCTCGGGTCGTAAATGCTAGTGAGTGAATGAAAAACTCTTTGATCATCATCAAGTCATACAGATTAAAAGAATCGAAAATTTTTATATATTTGATTGCTATAATTGGCCGCGAATTTTCGACCAGATAGAAAGAAATATATTATACATTACTTGAGACAATACTCAATTATCTTTCCCGATGGAATTCCCACCCTAGTTTCGTACCTCGTAGTGTAATGTACGATTACGAAAAGAAAAACGTCGAATTAATACTTCTAGAATAATTTTGTGTACTAATTACTAAATCAATCAAAAAATTAGACGCATACTTTACATACTTCGTATATATATTGCATTCTTATTACACTTCTGTACCTATAATACAATAGCTAAAATGTTTTTGAAAACAAAACCTGTTGATACTTTGATGAAGTTTAGTATTAAAACGATTTAAACGAGTGGAGTATTAATATTTTATTGAAATGATATTCCAAATTCATCGGTTTTAAAGATTAACTAGCATTATTACAATGGTAAATCGATATCATAATGAACATAATACATATTTGGTTTCTCACTATATATATATATATGGATCAATTACAATTTTCTATGAGAAACTTATTATCTTCTAATGTTTCACTTCGTTGTCTGAACAAGGCATTATATGCTCACGTATCACTTCACTGCCATATATACAAAAATCGATATCGTGTTCACAAGAGACGAGCGGTATAATCTCACAGGCCCTTTTCCGACAAAACAGGCCAGATCGTAAAATAAAAGACGAGCATCCACCCGTTCAATTTATTCAGAACTCTCGTCCCCTCGCGGCCGATAGCCTCTATTATGCATATTTATATATAAATCGCAGCGACTCAACGCGAAAGAAATGAATAAAGAAAAAAGCTAATCTCGAAGGTAGCCGACGAAACGCTTCTCGGGGATGGAACGCTGCTATTTATAATAAAGTAGGAGCACGTGTACATGCGCATTCTCATACGGAAATACATATACATGTAAACCAATATACCCATACAAAGATGTACGGACAATGCTTCAGAGGGCCACCAAGTCACCGCACGTTGCGACCCTGAATGTCACATTTTCCACATGATTATCGATAATCGTTCATTGGTGCACGATATGTTGTGGATGCTCCATATATATATATATATATATATATATATATATATATATATAGAGAGAGAGAGAGAGAGAGAGAGAGAGAGAGAGAGAGAGAGAGAGAGACTAGAATATGGCATATACGTATATAAAAAGCGTCTAGTGTGACGACGGCATCGTCGTGCAATTTAAGAACCTTGTGCGAGGTGAAGAAAATTTTCAGTTTATTATACGGTATCGTATTATGTATAATATGGGAAAAGTTAAAAATAGAGTCGCGATAACGTCTTGAGTAGGGGAACTCGTTAGGATAATTTAACGCTTCGTATACGTTGATACTTTCGCTACGATACCGGACTTGGAAAGCAATAATTGTCCGGCAAATAATGAATTTCAAGTAATTTCAAATTTTTTTCGCAAGGACAGTAAAAAACTACGATTATATTTGTAGCCAGAAATCGTCAAATTTTCTAGATTTAATGGCAAATAAAACTGCATACATAACTAGCATAGGTAAAAATAACGCAAATAAATTCATGTTTAATTTTTTCTGTAAAAATGTAATCCAAATCAATGATCAAAAATCCATTATTCGGGCAATCTTAAATATGTTTTGACTGATAAATTGTGCCTGATAAAAGTTTCGCACTGCTTACTCCGACTAAAAGCGCTCATATTAAATTTTATCGCTTTAGTCGATGTAGACGTTCTTAGCATAGCTCTTCATTCGTTATAATGTGAATATTATGCCCTAAGCTACGTCGTATATAAAATATCTATAAAAAAGACATTAACTTCTTTCGAAATTTATAATTAATTTAACAGATCACAGAAAAGTCAACAATATGCCAATGATATCTCTGGCAAGATATAACAGATTTGTATTTCAAAGCATTCTTTCTCTTATTCTTTATTTAATAAATATGATTTTATCATTTTATCTCCCGCGAAAAATATACTGTATTATATATATAGCTAATTCCTGTACATATATATATATATATATATATATATATATATATATATATATGTTGTTTGAGTCAAGTCGTTTGCTGCAGCCCGTCCAGCCTATCTGTATTTTAATAGTCGCTTGCAGCTTGTGACAGGTCTCGTAAAATTTAAATAGTCTCAACGCTCTTTTCCAATTTTATAAACTATAACCTAAAGTTCTGTATCACGTTGGCGCCGAGGTTGAATCTCTGACCATTCTCTATTTTTATTAGATTCCGAACGACCGCGAGGGAATTTAGATTTGAAAATTCCGGGACCCACTCGTAAAATTATAATGAATTTCAGAACACAGATTCTCCACTGCCGAGATCCCCTCGTTACTCTGCCGATTTTTAAATTTTATTTGAAAGTTTATAAAGGGAAAATCTCTGAAAAAAATTACGTGACCGCATACTGTAAAATAGTGCTGCTCCGCAGTAAAGGGAATAATATCATTGAGTATGCAGTGGTGGCCTCTCTTTCTCGGCACTTTCTCTCGATATTGCCCTAGTGATAAAAAAAACGAGGAAAAGAGACGAACTAACACGAAGTAAACTATAAAGTTATATACTACATAAAATATAGAAAAAAATTTTTTGAAGTAGAAATATATTTAAATGAAAAATTTTTTTGATTATATCTCTGCTACTAATATTGTATAATTATTAATATCCAAGATAATTCTTGGATTTCAAGATATTTTCGCGTCACTTACAGTTCTTAAATATTTTCATGGGTACTTATTTAGTCTATAATAGGTATAGATACTTATTTATTAAAATTGAAGAAAGACATTGTTGAAATTTTTATTTAATTACTGATAATTAAGCCAGTCTCCGGATCGGTATTCAAATTAATAAACGTACATCGATAACATTGATCAAAATAATAATAATAATATTCAAAAATTTAGTGTTAAGTTTTAAATTTAAATTATAATTAACTTATTTTATAATTATAAGATCGATGTATAATAAGTTAAAGTTCAGATATTTAGAATATTTTATAATAGTCCTTCAATTCGTTAAGTTGCTCAATTAGTTAATTATCTTACTATTAAATTTATAATACCATTTACGCTATTTATGTACATCATTTGGATTTGTTGATTAATATCAGTTTCTCATTCGAACAAAATAATTATCTAATAGATAAAGACGAACGTACCTTTAAAAATTATTAGAATACGATTCGATTTGTCATATATATAGTTAAGTAGAAATAAGCCATTATAGTCAGAAATCACTATTGATTGTTTCATGTCTAGATTTTCCATCTCTATGAGATGATGAATATTATCAATTAAGGTCTGAAACTATGATCCTATGCATTGATTGCTAAACTCAAGTATTCGAAATATTTACTTTTTACAATTTTAAAAAAATATGTTTTTTCTTTTTAGTCAAATGAAATTTTTAAAGAATCTCTATTTTTAAAGGATTTTTAAAAAGGCACCTCATAATACTTCGAAACAGATTATTTTATATATCTTTCGTTATTTAATATTAGATTCATTGAACTACTATTTAGAGTTGTTAACAACACGATAAAAGTTAAATTTAATTTTCAAAATATCATATATTTGAAAAAGCAATTGAATAGATATAATCGGGAAAAACTGTAGAACTTTCTACATGTAAAATCTCTGTAGTTTTAAAAATACTTTCGTAAGCTCAAGATGACGAATAATAGAACTCATTATATATTCTTATCACAAATCGAAATCTAACGAAAATTGGAAATTGCTAGCCTTTTACATTTGTTTAAACGCGTGACACGAATTGAATAACTCTTGATCGATTACTTGCCGAATCTATATTTCAAAATTGACCATTATTGAAAAAAAATAGAGTATCTGCATAGGAAAAAAATGACATATTTTCGAAGCTAAATTAATGACAAAAATGAACTAATTACGGAGATTATATACCCTAGTTATGTTATAATTGGAAAACATCTAAAGAATCTAATAAATTTAGGAATAATTTTTATATAAGTAGAATTTGATTTTTCATACATGAAAGCTATTTAAATTTTAGTAATTTACTCGACCTTGGAAAATTAATTATTAATTATGTTTTACGGTGTACAAAGTCTGATTTATAAATTTTGTATACTTTCTTTTTCATAAGTTCTAATGAAAAATAAGTTCAGTGTAATTTATTGCCACAAAGAAAAACTAAAAAGCGAGAAAAGTTTAACTCTAACTTGAGCTCATAATTTTTAAAATAAATTTTTAAGCTTGCTCGAAGCCATTTAATAAAGTCATACTTTATTAAATTATGCATTACCGAACTCTTTAACTGCTTCAATATTTATCAACTACTTTAAATAATAGAATACTCAAGAAGCTTAAGTGTTTAGTCAACAAATGCTTTATTCGTAATTAGGTTGTCTCTCATTCGATCTTAATCGAATTAACAGGTAAGACATCATTATTTTGTGTGGGTATCTTGTAACATTGAAATTCAACTTATTTCGATCATATTTTCTAAAATCAGAAATAGTTTGGTCATCAAACTTTGGTCAGAAAACATTATTTTTACATTTAGCTCAACTTTCTCTTTAAACTTTGTTTTCTACTAAAATCGAATGTATAAAAATATTTTAAGTGATGCTTCAAGAAAAAAATTCTTTCTAGTAATTTATTATAAATCATAATTTTATTTATATTTATTTAATTATAATATAATACTGTTGTATGAAAATTTGCAACAAGGCGTAATTTTGCTTTATCTCGTAGCTGAAGGCTATTTCGCGTTAAAACAGGTTATATTGAATAGATAAAAGAACACTGAAAATAAGGCTCCGTAAAAAATTCTACAATTTGTTTTTAATACAAAAATATCAAAAAATCGTTCTTGATAATATTTCTACTTATTTAAGAATATTTAAGATAATATCACATTTATAAACTCTTGAGATAAATTCATTAAAAATAATGTACAATTTATTACAGCAATGACTTGACCAAAAGCTCAAAAAATATTAATCATAAACCGGTGACTAAATTCGTATAAATGTGCAATGATCCAAGAATCTTGAATGACTTCCTTTGTACATTAAAGCCCCATAGTTTCAGTCGCATTGCTTATACCCCTTGATGAAGGTTCAACTCGTCAAATTTTTTTTATTAAACCCTGAAGAGAAAATATATTGATCTAGAAATTCCATCATTTTGCTGGAAGTCAGTTGAAAATTTACGTAATATTTAAAAATCTAATAATAATATGAGTAAATATAGTTTCTTTTATGCTCTTAATTTAACTATCACGATATACTTTTTGAAGAAATCAATCACTCTTTTTCTTCCATAGTAAAGCTAATTTACATTGATCTTTTGTGCAAATTTCTGACTAGAATTTTTACATAAATTCTTAATTAACAGTGAATATTATACAGAAGGTCGCAATTTTTAAATGGCACTGGACAAAATCTTTCTATTCCTCTAAATATTCAATACTGTTTATCCAGTTCAATCCCAAATTATATTCATTATTTTCTTACTATATATTAATTCTACTATATTATACTATATTATACTATACTATATTATACTAATATTAATTCATACTATATATTATACTATATATTTCTTACTATATATTAATTAACTTATATATTATATTTTCGTACTATATAGTAATTCATTATAAAATAAATTAAGTGTAGTCAATACTACAATAGCTTACAAAACAAAAATAAGAGAACGGTCAAATCAATCGTCTTCGATAGACGAAGGCTAGTACGTGCCAGGCGGTTATGCATAATGAATTAGTATGCAAGACGTGCTCTCTGCAAAGGGCGTGCATAAATCATATATACATATATATATATATATATATATATATATATATATATATATATATATATACATTCGACTATCGCGATCTTCATGAAAGGAAAACTTTGAAATCACCACCGTAGCTCATAATTTTACGGTCGCAATTTGCCATCAGGGACTCGGACACATGATTAAACTGTGCTCATCCACCATTCGCAAGGGTAAAACATTCCGAAGCATTCGGAATTTCTCTATTGTATTGTAATTAGTGTGTAATATTCTCCATGCTATATAAAAAAAGCATCGTAGTATGTTCACACAAGACAAAACACCCTACTACACACTACATTTTTTGCCCACGGTCGGATTCGCCCGTATGGGCAAATTTCGAGCAACCACCTGTTGATTGCTGGACCATGTAATGGCTCCCCGAGGGGAAGGGTGCCTCGATTATTCCTAGAATTATTGTAGTTTCAATTTTCGAATATTCTGATTATACTACAGCGACTTAATTGTACAGAGATAATACATATGTACTTTAATTAATACCTGCATAGAAGTCTGATTAGATGGCTTTATTTACATATACGTTCATTTGCATTCGAATTATTTATCTTAGAAGCGAATGAAACCGAATAAAGGTATTATCGTATTTTATAATTCAGATGTCTTTTTTATTATTAATGATTGTTAACATTTTTTTTAACTCGGCTCTATTTTTTCTAACTATTTTGGATGAATTATTATTTCTCGAGTATTTCGATAAGTGCATTCATGCTTGGATTGCTTCGTAAAACCATTTCTTGATTATTCCATCAAGACTAAATATAAAATTTAAAAACACATTATGTTATAAATAAAAATAAGAAACAAAATATATATATATATATATATATATATATATATATATATATATAAGGCGGAGAATTGACTTTATAAAGATTGATCGTCAGCTTACCGCGAGATGCAATTCAGGCCCGCGGCTGATGTGCAATCGTTCGTGGGTGTTGGCTACAGCATTCGCGATAGGATACGGCGACGCGTGGCGAAACTCCAAATACGGGAGCGCGCCGCAGAAGGCGAAGAAACAGGAAAATGCACCTCTCTTTTTCTTTCTGGCGCGCTGCTTCGGCGGCGAGAGGGCGGGGGTCACCTCACATGACTCCTCCCTCGTTTTGATCCACCGTGAGAAATTACCTGCGAACGTGAAAAGAGTGTGTGAGAAACTCAATTATATAGGAAAAAACGGGGTCGTGTTTTATTTTTGTCAAGTTTCATATATATATATATATATATATATATATATATATATATATATATATATATAATATAGGCATGTGCGATGCCGGACTGAGAAAAGCGAGCGCGGTGTACGAAATGCGGGGAAGAGATGGACTTGTTTTACATCGACTACCGAGTTATGCGTGAATGGAAGCACTGGTTGTGTCTACATGATTCAATTTGAACTTTATATCTGTCGTTGATTTTTAATATAATAAAGCAAAAAGAAGTGATAATTTCTTAAATTGTTACGGATGGTTTTTTCAAAGAATTATGCACGGAAAAACGTTTGTTATGTTATTTGATTGTTTCCAAAACAAAAATAATATGAATTACGATTTTGTGGTTATTTAAATTTAATTTTCTTTTAAATTTTCTATTTGACTTTCTTTTTAAAAGAATGTTTAGAAAGTAATATATTTTAACTTTTAACTGTATTAAAAATTTTAAATTGGACGTTGTAAGTTTTTCATTGTACCTAATTTATTTGTTAAACAAATCAGAAGTATTTCATATTTTATTATTTCCTTTTTAGATATCAGGGCATAATAGAAGAATTCAAAATTTTTACTCCTCCTTTTGTAAAAATTTATACAAACTTAATATAAATATTATAATTTATAAAATTGTAAAAAAATTATTTACCGTAGCTATTTCTTTTAAAATGACTATTTCTACTATTATTAATTACTCATTACTAAAATATTCTTACAAGAATAAAACTTTTCAATTTCGTTCTAAAACCATCTCGATAGGTCTCGATTTACTTACTAACAAGAAGTACACAATACACCAAGGGTTTCTTACATTCCTTTCGAAGAAAATGGGAGATAAAAGCTAATATTTTCATTGTGAAAGTAAGACAAAACACTATTAGCTTTTAGCACAATCAACTTCTGGAATACGCAATTACCAGTCTGACAGCTAGATTTTATTGTGCCTATCAGTTACATCATTTATATGTATTAAATTAAGATCGACAAGTACAATGAATATTTGCCTGCACCCTCGTCCCCTAAAAGTACCACAAAAGTCCAGTATCTACTGCAAAGTTGCGGACAGCAACTTAAATTAGATTAAATATTTCAGCCTGTGATTAGACCTGTTTACCCCGCAAAGGAGCGCAAAACTCGGCAAAACTCGCTTAACTCAAAGTCAATTTCGTACATATTAAATAGAGGTTCGCGCACGTGCACAAGAGCACGCCCGGGCGATCGTTAACATTGGCCTAAATCCGCTATGGGAGTCCATCTGGCCAACTATATTATTTCATGAACAGTGCATGCTCTCGTTACGTTGCTTCGCTATTCCTGGAGGCAATCCATGTGGTTTTAGTGTATTATTTATTTCTCGGGCAGTTTAATAAGTTCGCAAGGGCGTACGCTGCCGGCATACGCGATGAATTGCATTAAAAACTTGCCTTTACTTCTGCAATTTTGTTTGAAATCTTTACAAACTGAGTTTGCAACAACATGTTTTGCTTTGGCTTTTTTTTATGTTATTTAACGTCGCTCTATTTATGCTTCCAAATATTGGTGCTAATCAGCGACGGAGGTCTACGATGTGTTTGTAAACAAAGCACATGTAAATTATTATAGCGGTGCTTGTGTCAATCGGCCGAGACCGGGATTTGAACTCGGATCACCAAGTTACTAGTCCTTCGCTCTAGCGATCGAGCCACCGTAGACCTCTCGGATTCAATGTGATTGATTGAATCAGGCATGTAGAAGAGCATATTATATTTATTGAAAATGTATAACTCTTAAGAGTTATTCTGACGTAAAAAAATCTTGTTAATTTTTAATTAACTTAAATTATTCGAAAAAACATTATAATTTAAACAATTGAAATAAATTATAGTAGATTAAAAGAACACATACACACTAATATATTTTATTACCAAATAATCGTATAAATCAATATTGTATCAAATACATCATCCATTTTTATGAGTTCTCCTTTTGATTATTATTCTGTTAAATTTAATTAAGTTTTCCAGAAAATAATGAAGACACGGACTCGTTAGAGAACATACAAAAACACATGACTAATTTATAAAAAAAAAGGATAACTGAAATTATAAACATTTGTCACGTCCGGGAAGAAAAAAGCCGCTTAGTTACGGATATGTTGGCAAACTACATGAAATTAGAACGAGAGTGAGAGAAAGATAGTAAGAAAGAATCCATAGTTCATTCGATGCTACCTAGTAGCTCTAATTAATTAAGCACACTAAATGTATATAAAGTCTTCATCAACTTCTAAATCGAACAGTATTTACGGAACATTATTAGTGCGAGGTCAGTGAACGATGCTATCGTCCGTTTTTCTTTCATATAAGGAAATTTTATTTTGTTCTCTCTTCATGTCGAGTGCATTCTAGAAATTTACACTGTGTTAACTGTTTTCCTTTTTCCTTAACACCTATCCTTCCACGAATAACACATTATAATGACGATCTCCTTTAACGTTGCTTGTCTATGTAAGCCGAATAGAGTTTGCGCGACCGCGAGTCCCCACCGAGACTCTCGGGCTTGTCAATTTGACTTGCAAACTTGGGAGGAGGCCACGCACGCGATGCCGCGCGTATCGCTACTTATACTACTGCGCGAGCGGCCGGTCCGTCCAAGAACGCGGACGCTGAGGCCGGAGCGGCGACCGGGCCGAGTACGCGAAATGAGAAAGAACGTATACACCGCGCGTATATGTGTATGAATATGCATGTGCGCCGATCCACCGGGGAACATGTAAGACGGGCGCTTTGTATAAATAAATGAGAGCGACACTAATTACGTAGCGAAGGATTTGGGCAAAGCACCTGCATCGCGCATTGTGCGACGCGAGATACTCGAGCTTGCCTTTCTGACTATTTTAAATGAGATCGCGATTATGTCATTTGGGAAAGCACGTCTCTCGCTGCCGAGCTTTTGAGAGTTAAGCGTATACGGGGTCTCGGTTGCATTTTAATGCTGAATTAAGTTATAATACTGTTGCTCGCGTAAAAATTAATTTCAAATGACGCAATAAAATGTTAATAAATCATTAGCCAGAAGAATAACACGGCGAATATTATATTTTTGATAAATGACGGACCATTATTGCGTCATAAAATATAAATTATGGGTTTCGCGTGAGAAATAGTGTACGCTTGAAATTTTACCGCGGTTTAATGCATTATAATAAAAATATGATGAAATACTACTTGTACATAGAGAGAAATCGAAAGCTAAGCATGAATTAGAGAAATTCATCCATACTGTTTTCTTTGTCATTTACATTTCATACTCATAAATATCCTCTTTAAAATAAAATAAGCTAGTAAATGCTTAGAATTAATTCAAATAATCGTACATGGAAGAATACTTTTAGAAAAATTGCTATACCTTCTAAGAACATGAATGTGAACTTTGAGTATGATAAACTTACCGCTACTTCAATTGAATGCAGCAGAAATTTTTCGTAAAAACTTTTTCTCCTTACGCGCCAATAAAATGGGTAAAAAGAAAACTCTTTACAATGTAACTTTCATATTCAATTAACGAACAATGTTGCATAAATGGAGGAAGAATTATACATTTTTTAAAAAAATATTTCATATTTACGATAAAAATAACTTATCGTAAACCTGTTTTTGAAAAAGTTTTATTTATTTAATATTTTCTGCAAACAATATGAAAAAATATCAGAACTAGTTACTTTATTAGACTTACAGTAAATAAGCATTTAAGAAAGCAGCACATACAAAGGAGTAAGAAAATTTTTTAAATAAATGCCTTTGTTGAGAACATGAGGTAAGTTAAATATTAGAAATAACACTGTCAGTGTCAATTATTCTTTAATTATAATTTTTTTACTAGATTTATCTGAAATAATCAGGTACTGTAAAGAAAAAGCCATGCCATTCAAATAATTTTTAAAATTATTATTCCATTAGTATATGAAATCGATAAGAATATTATTTTCAATTAATAGTAGCTTACTTATTCGTCTTCATTTTGATAATCAAAAAATTTATAATTTATAGTAATGAAGAAATGGATGCACCCCATATACATATTAATATACAAAAATTTCAATTCAAAATTAAAATTACTCCATTTTTTCTTTCCTATAAATATAAAGTTTAAACAGGGCTTTATGGAATTGATACCGCTTCACATAATCTTACAAGTAGTACAATTCAAAGTTATGTCAAACGCTCCTGAAAAGCTGCTACAGAACTACGAACCTACTAAACCTACTACAGAAAATTTCATAAAAATGCTCTTCACATATAAAAAGAACATAAATATCGTAGAATTAGTCTTTCAAATAAGCTTATTTTGTAACATATATGTTCTATAATTTAGTCTAAGAAGTTCGACTAGTGGATAATGAACATTTTTCAATACAATGTAATGGATCGGCTGAAATGCTCACGCATTAGCGTAAAAGCATCAGTATTGCTTCTATATCTAATCTGTTGAATAGTATTCGCTATATATACCTCTTTCGCTTTCTACCTCTATACTCCTCTCTTCCCTTTATTAGATTGTTTGGGCACATACTCATTTCCCGAATCTAATCAGTGATATTATTATTAATATATATATATATATATATATATATATATATATATATATTATTTATTTATTTATTTATTTATCTGCGTTGTGCTTTCTATTTCTATTACATATTATAAATAGAAATTTCATTTGTTTTTTATTATTTTCTTATTCAATCCAGTAGTAATTTCTTTTGCATATAAAGCTAGGACATACAAAATTTTTAGAAATCTTTGAAGTAAATATATTTATTTTCTCCATTGGAATATTCTGTCTCTACAACTCAAAAAAATCCTATATTTTTGTAGGAACGTCGCTTTTTTAAATTCATATGATCTTCTATAAGTAATTACTTTTAGATTTTAAACGCATTCCTTATAAGAATCGATGTGTCTACACTTATAAATATAACGATAAATCCTCAACGGCAATAATTATATTATAAGTACATAATTATATTATAAGTAATCATATTTTTCTACTTGTAAAAATTTCATAATTTGATTGACATCGTAATGAATATTTTATCTATTGCATTGCTATGTTTAATGAAAATTAAACAAAAATCACTTGTTATTTCAATTATAACCATAAATGTGTCAATTAGTACACAATATATACACATAAACTATTAATGTCCATGGCCATTCTCCTATAATATATAAGCCATTAACTGACTCTGATAAAATGAATGTTTATGAAAATATGAGGTATATACTATAAAATTATCGATAATAATAAACACAAGCCAAAAAAACCAGACGAGATAGAAATCCAACTACAATTTTTTAATATTCTGAGATCAAAACTGAGCATAGAATTGATCGATCATCTAAAGTATTTGAAGTCGCCGAAACTAAAAAAGCCAAAAAATACATTTTTAAGCTACGCCTTTGAATGCTATACTTTTTTGCAATTAAATTTTTAATAAATAATTATAGGTGTACGGCTTACGTGATTGAATTTGCTGAAATATAATCTCTGCCCAAGACCTTCTGCTTTGAATTAGATTAGCTTTTCTTATTTCGAACTCATATCAATATTATATAAGGTACAGTAATAGTGCTACATTTATGACTTAATAATATTTATATAGTTAAGAAATAACATATGAATAATAACTAGAATATTCGTTGAAAGTTTCAAAATTTTATAGGTGATTCTTACTAGACTATTAGTAAATGCAAAATACATTGAACGATCGCAATATACGATGAAAAAGCCATTTAATAAACACTATTATGCATGCAAATCCATTTAGATATGGTCAGACGTAAATGCTTTCTCATGTAGAGCTTTGTTTGAGTAACAGCCTCACTTAATATATTCGCTAAAGTTAGCTTTAGCTTCTAAGTAGGCTTAACTACCGTTTATCTTACTTCCATGCTGATATTTTAGTTTCGTGTTATGATTTGCTTTCTTGCCTCCTGTTATTAATTTAACTACTCTGCCACAGTATATGAAACATAGTTGTTGTAATTAAATGGGCGTTCAAATATATTTGATCAAACAAGCATGCCTTACGAGATTGACTAGATATTGTAAAAATAATGTAACTAGGATCATGTAATCACAATAAGAGTCAATCAAAATCCTGTACTGCTGCCTACGAAATAGTAACTTTATTAAGACATGAAAAATTATATGGTAACGTTTAATAATACTTGAATTACTCTAGAATTGATGGAGTTTTTGTACTTAAAATATTTTAATAATTTATATACTTTGTGGTTTACTAATATTGTGGTTTTTAAAATTCTTTAAAGAAATTTATTAGTTTTAAGTTTGAAATGATATTATTGAAATATTTCATGCTTTCATTTAGAGAAAATATACAATATTACAATCTAAAATAAATATCAATTAATAGAATTAGTGTACTATTGAATATATCGAAAGCGAATTTTGATATCATCCCATCACTATTTCTACCTGTGACATAATACGATTAATTATTTAGATCCATTAATTCAGGTATAACATAGAAAATACAGTACTTAAATAATCATATAAACAAAAGGATATTTTATAATTAATGAAGATCTGAAATATAATCTGAAGATTTTAGGCAACTTTAAATATTTTTCAAATATAATTTTAATTAAATCTGTAAATTAGATATGTGAAATTTCTAAGAAAACTACTTATTTAAATTAAAATTTATTTTTAAATTTTAAATATAACTTATTTTTACAAAAATTTTATCCACAGACTGCCTTTGAGCTACTAAAGGTTTCCAATTTAAATTTCAAAGTGAATGTATACGTTCCTTGTATTACACAGGCATTCAAAAGAAAATTCAACTATAAAGAGATATGACAAGGGATAATTAAATTAGTGGAAAATAAATAATATTTATTTGCACCTATTGTGCGGTAGTGAGCATTTGAACACGTAATATAAGTTTTAAAGGAATTTACCTCGTTATTCTCATTAATAGAAGAAATAATTAACGAAACTTGAAATTAAAATATTAAAATATTGTAAATAAGATGATTATCCAAGTAGGAAATATATGTAAACTTCTATCAATATATCGGTTAATATGTTTTTCATACAAAAATTTCAATTTAATAATTAAAATGTCATCGCAAGAAAAGAACAGTCAGATGCTGTATCCGATAAAAGTGTAATAACTATATATTCTCTCAAGCATTAATATCTAAATACGGGAAAAAATAAGGACACGCCTTGTTCAGTGCAGAAATCGATATATCATCAGGAATGCCTGGAAACTCATAGCTTATTTTCAGGGACTATCCGACGCTTCGAAAATTCAGAGTCTTGTAACCACCATCTCGGATTCGATAGGCCGTAATTTACCCCACTCGGTATATGTATTTTTTCCTGACAATAATTGAGTTGAAAAAGCCAGTCAACAAGAGTAAAGTAAACTTGCTTTGAGATAGGTCGCTTCTAACCCGTATGGTTCTTTATGATTAAGGCTATAGAAGATTATCGCTGAGACAGTGATTCTGTTACGAAGTTTATCTACCTATAGCCGCGTGCTTTAAAAAAGAATATGGCTTAAAATAGTTCAGTTCTTATGAGTGGATCAATAAAAGTATATACACATCGTTTAATTGAATAACAATGGTCGTATTATACCTTCCTCTGTGACTATGCAAATTAAGATAAGTATTGAACTTTCTACGTCAACAAAACAAGTATAATTAATATTATTATTTCCCTTATCCGATGTGTAAAGAAATGTTCATTGTAAAACCTACTAATGGTAAATGTTTAAAGAACTGATATCGTGCCATTTGAATACGATAGTGATAATTGTATAATGTTATTATATATTAAATAAGACTCCATAACTCTTATAACAGTCTGTTTAAATAAAATATTGTGAGATAGGTAATATAAAATGAATAAGTAATTAACATAACTATTGAATAGTTTCTCAAATTGTAAGAAAAAATTAAATTCAATCAATAAATTAAGTAATTTATTTTGTCCTTAAATTATTTTTCTCGTTAACCATAATACATTCACCTGTTTAAGTAGGTTTTTTTCTAATTTATTTACAGAAGAATTATTTATCTTAATTTTGAAATTAGACGAAAACAGCGGATGATTTATGGAGCAAAACGTGACATTCGCGAATAATTTCAGGTTATAAACTTTGTGTTATGCGAAATGACGCACCAAACTGTCCATTCGTAAATTTCTAAAATATTTACAACTGTAATTAATATTAGTTATATAGAGTACGTAACGAAAGGTACATTCTTACAAAGCCTGTTGATTCTTTTTACCTTAGATTCCTGTGATAATATAACTATCCTTATTATTAAAATTAGTTGGAAGCATGGCCACTTATGGATTTAGCTTGGGTTTAACCACTTTAATAACAACTACTGTAAAATTCGTCGCAATTTAGAATTTTCCGATGCTTAAATAAGTTTATGCCTATTATCCTTAAAGTTTATTCGACTCATTATAAAATAAATAGTGAATTTTTCGAAAGCTTAATCGCGATGAATAATGAAATTATCTAAAATGCTTAATGTTCCATGATCGTGATGAATTTTACGTTAAATTTTTCTCTAAACTTTGCGCCATTCGCCGAAGTGACGTCGGAAACTTTGAATTTCTCAACCCCGTGTCATAGAAACGGGCACTAAAAGAAACGAAGAATTTTATTAGATATTAATGGATATTATTATATGGATATGTAATTTAACATAAATAAACCACCCAAGAAAGATTATTTATGTTGGAAAATTTAACGCGCGAACAACAAGAAAGAGTGGAAAACAACACAGACTGTAATTAGTGCTGCAAAACTCTCATATATAGCCATCTGAGAAAGCCAATTATAATAAGACGTACTTCAGATAAGAAGATCTCATTGCTACTACTATGACTTCAGCAGTAAATACTATTGAAAAATATAAATTATACATCGCGAATAACACAGTCACTGATCGATCACTCGAAGTCAACGTCCTGGCTCGATTATATAATGATGACTCTATACTGCATGTCAAATTTCAAGCAATTAACATTGACAAACTAAAAAAATTATTTCTACCATTTCTTGCAATTAGCGTCTCTGTACCGATTTTCAATGGTGAAAAAGATGACTCAGGTTCAATAAGTTAAGCTACATAGTCGTGAAATGAAAATATAGAGAGTACCGCAAATAATAGTTAAGATGAAAGACGAATCATCTCTGTCTAATCTGCAACTATCTGAATATAATTTGTTAATCAATATACATAGGAGGTCAAATTTCATAGGGGGTCAACAGATAAAGCTAATAGAAAATATAAAGATTAGCTGAAAAATTCTCTTATCACTCTAGTAATAATATACATATAAAAGTACTAATCGTTGGGGTGAGATTCCATGGAATGCGAATAGTGTCTATTGATCCATACTTTCTAAATATCCTTCGAGAGCTAATCCACGCTTAAACGATTTTTCGCGCTAATCGTACAACTCAACTGCTTTCAACATACGTCGCCCCGTATTGAAAAAAAATCGATATAATTACTTCTGTTCTAAACAGAGTTGTACTATATAGTACTCACATGAAGATAAATATGTATATATATATATGCGTAACAGGGCTATTGTTATTTTTACATTGCTAATATATTGAAATAATGCATTAAGTACTTTACAGATCGCTACTAATCAGAAATTATTCATTTTCATGACAAGTGAATCTTACAAGAATATATTTTCATGTAATTTGTATTTGAAAAAATATTCGTTAGAGTACCTTTTCCTTTCTGTTATTTAGTAAGTGTATGTTCGATGTCCTACTTTTTCTGTTAAACAATTACACCATTAGGCTCCTGTTGCAAAATAACGTATCTATCGAAATAACCCATATTCAGGACTATTTTTAAATGGAAAGATAAATTTTACATTTAGAAAATCGAAGTTCAAATTATTAAAGAATATGTAAGCTAATAAAAATAATTTAATCTTAAGATTAAATTATTTTCATTAGCATCCACAAAAATTAATTCCTCTTTTCTAATTATATATTTTTCGCACAAAATCATCCATTAATGATTGAAATGAAAAAATTATTTCAGCAATTCCATGTTTTTTAAAATACAGTAACTATTGTAAACAATGCTTAGAACTTAGATGGTGCGTAAAGCATTGAATAAATAAATTAGGTTACGCATACAAGTCTTTTAAAACGCGAATATTCAAAATGAAGCAAAACATCGACCAAATGTTGAGCTTTTACGTAAAATTGATATTAGTCATTTAATTTCTATACATTGCTGAGCGTGTGTATAAATTTCCTATTCCTATGCCTTGCTCTCTTTCTCCTTCTCTTTGGAAGACTCGCCAAACTGAAAAACTTTTATCTTCCATGTATGTATGTACTCTTTCTACTCGTTCCCGAGCTCTTAAGAATAGTTATATTATTCAGCTCACTTAAACTCTCCTCTTAGATAGACGAAGAGAGTAGAATGCCTAATTCCACGTGGCTCTTACCGGTTTCATTCGATTTAAAATACATTCATTGTGTGCAGTTTGGAATGGATAAAATAAGAATGTATTTCATAGTACCTCTCATCTATCATGTACTTATTTATAGAATATTTATCATTTTGTACTCATAATTTAGGTAAAAATGAGTTAATAAAGGTACTTAATGACGATCTTGAACGCTACTAAAAGTCATAACACCTATAGTATATCATTTTTAAAGTAATATAAAAGCTAAAAAATTCAATGAGCCAAATTTTTTCTATTCTATAGGCATTTTTATAAGAGACCTTATATCATAAAATGTCGATTATATTCTTCTTATATTCACAAATAAGAGTAAAAGTTTCCTACCAGAGAATTCCAGATTTACGTGTATTTATACAAAAAAACATGTTCGACATTGCACGAAACAGAAACTTTATAATACAATTATAAATTTTAACATATGATGTTATATATTATAATATATTAATCTGTACTTTAAAAGAATATAAAGTTTTTATTTAATAATATTATATCTCAATATATATCATTAAAAAATTTTTATTCATTGAATAAAACTATTTAGAAATGTTATGTCAAAAATTGAACTTTTTCTAATTATGTTCTAAAATCTTCTATTGGGAAAAAGACCTTTAATATATTATATGGTAATATACATTATATACGTTTTTTTTAAATTTTGTATCTAAATCAATATATATATATATATATATATATATATATATATATATATATATATATATTCAACAATAATTTTTCTTGTCAAAGAACGGATTGTCTAGCAGATATATAAAATTTAAAAAACCCTATATCCTCATTTCATTGTAAATTAAAAATTGTCCTAAAAATTCTATATTATAATTGCCTTGTTGTGTAGATATTTTATGGACTAATATGGAACTAATATTTCTAATAAAAGAAAAAACAGATTTTCGTTGTTCATCATAAGTGTATCAATACAGTCTGAACAGACATTTTATAAAAAATATTCTTTTAATATTTATTTAAATACATACTCTAGAAAATAAATTCTAAACTAATGTTCATAAACTTACTTTAAATTTGTTACTAAATATACATAAGAAATAATACCAAGTATATTTATTGATTATGTGTGTTCTATTATTTTATTCAAATTGTATTATTATTTTTCTATGTTTATAAAATTCTAAATTAAAGTAATGATAAAACCACAATAATTTTTTAATTATATAATTTATTAATTTCATTAATTATTTATTAGAAATTAATTGAAATTACTTCGGTAATTTTTAGACAAGTACAATTAACTATTTATAGGCTTAGCATAACATTCAATTCTCAAAAACGTAATGAAGACTATTAACAATACGTAATAATATATTATAGTATCCGAGTAGCGTAATTTCGGTAACTATACCGATACCCAAGTTCCACATCGTGTTTTTTCTTATATAATCTGGATATTTACCCTATCAGCGGAAGTTTTCCGATGGTTAAATTGTCATTTTTATGCATCGGAAGGTTAATTAATTCTTATCGGCAGTGTCAAGCGTTTTATTTTTTTTTCTCTCTCATTACTCAACGTATTTGCGTTACGTTATTTTTTATAGTAACAGAACACTTTTGTGTGATGTCATAGTTTAACACCCGCTAAAGACTGCGTTAGAAGATTGTAAATCTAAAGATGCATGCAATTGTCGGTTAGCGTATGGAAACCTACCGCATAATAGGCTCTAATGCGTATTAGATAAAAAGTAAAATATAATATATGTTGGTTTATAAATAGGACTCAATTAAATTTTTGTTACATTTTTACTGATCAAGCTGATTTTTACTGATTTCAGATTTGTTAGGTGCATCATTAAAAGGTCTGAAATCTATTATGTAATTAATAAATGCAGGAATAAATAAATAAAATAATTATCAAGATTAACAGGTACATCTACACTTTATATTAAAAAACTCTAATTTATTTATAGTGTTGAATTTCTTATGGATGTAAACAATATAAAAAGTTTCATACTGATAAAAAATCGATTTTAATATAAAGGTTTTCTTTAAACTCAATTGATAGTGATTTATCCGGCTTTTTCTCACAGCAATTTTTGTTAAAAAATTTATATATAGCGCGTCGTGCAATCTTGGTGACATGTTTCAATATTTATTTATGATAATTTAGTAATTAGGATAGGAAAATTTAGCATTTTCTTACATATTTTATATTACATCATTATATTACAATAAGACATTTTCTTTCTAATCACCAAGTGTTTATATATTGTTTTATATCAACAATCTCTTCAATAAACAATAATTGCGATTATTATGAACGAGATCTTACGATAAACTAACACCCTTCAATAGCATCTACAATGGCTTGCGCCTACTTTGACCGATACTGGTGGCGCTATATTCTATTTTGTCACTGATGATCGCTCACTCAGAACTGTGTACTTGCTGAAACCATGCCACGTTTCGTCTAGTTTGCTTTTAATTCGCGCAGAACCTTGGCTTAAAAAAGAAAATTTGTATAGTTCTAAATCATTATATTGATCTGGCTGTAAAAAAGGATTCGCGCAAATACAAACACGAGGATAAGGCGTGTAGACAGACATTGGTTTTTCTCGTCAAGAAGTAAATAAATAGATTGCGGCTTTTTAACGGTAATTATCAAATAGATTAATTCAGACGTAAAATGTG
Source organism: Sycobia sp. Sy_11 (assembly GCA_018907035.1). Classification (NCBI taxonomy): domain Eukaryota; kingdom Metazoa; phylum Arthropoda; class Insecta; order Hymenoptera; family Epichrysomallidae; genus Sycobia; species Sycobia sp. Sy_11. The sequence goes on from JACCIC010000042.1 coordinate 2,195,145, forward strand.
GCGTGCATAATAGTGCAAGGGTAGCTTTGGAGCTTTTGTGCGCTACATAGGTGATAATATAAGGAAGAAGGTGTTACTTGGATATCGCAAACGGAATCGTCCCGACTCTTTTAGTTGCAATTATAGTCCTAAAGTAATTACTGTCATCAAGAATACATAAAAAGGGTGTAAATTTTTTTTTAAAATATATATATAGACATTAATTTTTGGTATGGTAGTTTACATTAAAAATTTAATTTTTTAAATAATATTTTAAAGTTTCATTCGCAAATATCGGCATCAGTGATTATAATGTTAAAATACACTGCGAGAAACGAATATTTACTATCATTTAATCATTCCTTGCAGATACAATAAATATTAACATACTTTCATAAAAATATTTAAAATACTCTTTCGCTATCTGTAAATCAATAGAGAAAATCGATATATGTGAAGCTTTCTTTTGCCTGTTGCCTGAAATTAAAAGCATCCATTTGTGCATGTTGTACATAAATTCTTCTATAACTATTTAAATACTCTGATGGAAATGTTTCTTCTTTAAACATTTAGGGGTTTATCTATGTTAATTGAATATTAAATTATTTTTCATCATAGTGATCAGTTGCGAAGTGCATTATGAAAACACCAAAAAAGTCCCTCGAGAGGAGCAGGAGCGACTCGAAACGTAGAAATTTGCAGGTGCAAAAAGTTTTGTCGAAGGGAGTAGCCGGATAGTCTTTCACTAGTAAAATTCAATTTGGGTTTAATGTCTAAGATTCTAGAGGTAAGTATTTATTACATTTTGTCATTAGTATATGAATACTGTAAACAGGATATATACCTGAGGTTATTTATCATCTTCTTTTTCGAAAATAATATCTTACGAGCCGTCATACTGTTGGCGTAAATTATTAGAAAATGCAAAAAGCAACGAAACGGAAAAATCCAATTCTGCTTAAATTTCTAAAAATTCAAATAAAACTTTGGCTTTTACGTGTATCTATGCACATTCATGTTCACACGCGTATGAGATTCGCTATAAATATACATAGGTCAGACTCACTTACGCGAACTTACCGCAGAAAAGTCGACAGTGAGCTCGATGCAGCACTGCCTATGAATCGAGGACCTCTATACTTCAACCGTATAATTTCTTCTTCGTGTATAAAACTTACCCGAGTTCAATTCGTAAGTTACGGTGGCTTATTCACTTGTATTTCTTTGTAACCCACTGTTAACCTATACTGACATTACGATCGTTATGTATAGCAATCGCTTATTATCTATTGTTCTGATTACATTCTATTTTTTTTTCAAATTTAATTTTTAAATTTAAATCTATTCGCTTTATAACGCTCCTCAGCCATTATAAAAAATAAAATTAATTAACTTTCAACTGCAATACTACCTTCTTTGACTATCTTATGTTAAAGTATACCTTATGTCATAATAAATTAAGTACTTGCAATTTTAGAACGGTGTAACATTAATTTACTCAAAGGGTTGTAACAGTTCGCGGAAAAGTTCGAAAAAGAAGAATAATTAACAGAAACTAACAGTCTCTACTTTGTTTTAATTTAAAAACGCAAAAGAGTTGCAATTGATCTTTTTATTTTAATTCTATTTCTTTTCGCGTATCACTATATATATATATATATATATATATATATATATATATATATATATATATGGGTGTGGGTGTGTGTGGGTGTGTGTGTGTGTGTGCGCGCGTATGTGTGTGTGTGTGCGCGTGTGTGCGATAAATCTCCAAACGACAGCACCGGCTAATTATTTCTCTTGGCAAACTCATTTCAGCTTCTCTGAACTGACATCATTCATGCTGCATGAAAACATTGACGTTAAAGTACTCATCAAATAATTTAATTATATCATAATATTATATTCAGAAAATTCATGTCGTCTGCAATATTAACTTTTAAAGAAAAGGAACACAACAACTGGAGGAAGAACTTCAAAATTCTTTCATATTACATAATGTAGAACTTGTCTTCAATTCATTTCTTGGATGCACCAATATAATTAATACGAGGTTAATTCATTCTCATTAAAACGTCATTAAAACACCAAGCAGTCAAGTATAATAAAATAAATTGAACTCGCTGAACATTATAATTTCTGAAGCATTAATAAAATGGGCGATTCTTCAATAATTGAAATCAGAGCTAGCGAGTATATTTTATATAAATATTTAAAAATATATCGATGAAAATGGGTACTTTTATTTATGGCAAGTGACTGAAATAATATTTCTGCCTACAATCCTTTCTATGATCAGCGTCGGAGCCTCTTTAAAATAATATTATTTGAAAACATTATACTAAACAATTTTCAAGAAGTTTATATTAAAAATTATGTATATTAGTTTTTAAAAAATGTAAAAGTAAACTAAATTTATTACTTGTATACTATAAATATCTATATTTAATACTATACTTTAATACTAACATGATTGACGGACAAATATTTAATTAATATTTACTTATTTAAATTTATATCTATTTTATTATACTTACGCTAGAAAATCGTCCAAGAAAGGAGAAAATAATTGCAACATAAAGTAACGAATCTATGAATAACCACAACTGGATAAGACACAATAACTAACTTCACTCAAGAAAGCACAAAATTCATGATAAAAAAATATTCGGGCACATTTCTTGATCCAACAACAGTTTCTCTTTTTTGCACTAATCAAATACAAATTTATCACAAACACTTCGACGTGAAAAACTTTTTAAACCAACAAGTTTATTATCTTTACATTTTTTAATCCACGAGACACCCGTTTAATAAAAGGCGACTTTTCGAGTACAATACTGAATACAAACTATAGTTATTCAACGGATATCTAAGTAAATACGAAACAACACAAAATATACTGGAACTTGCACTTTAAGGAATATGGCAATGATATGGAATAAGCAAGGCAGAATATTAAAAGTTGTTCCTCGGCAGAACGGAGAATTGATAATGAAAATAGCAAGATTAAAGCGGGAGCGTCACAAAGGACGAAGTTATGAAAAAACAAACCGCACAGCCGACCGAAACACGTGAAACGCTCTGTGAAAAAAGCAACAAAATCGCGTGCACTGGACAGCGTCGCGAAGCATACTGACCGGCTGACGGCACGCGCGCGCGCGCGCGCGCCCACCGCGTAGCACGTTGCCTGTATACGAAAGCCCACCCTCTCTCTCTCTCTCTCTCTCTCTCTCTCTCTCTTTCTCTCTCTTTATACTTCGCTTGTATCCCTTCCCTAAGCGCAGCTTTCGTTCACCACTGTTTTCCTTACTCACCACCCGCGACCGCAACTATTACATTACTATGCGATTATCGAGCCTCTGTTTTTTCACGTTGCCCGTTATGATTATTTCCGATTTATAATAATTCTTCGATAGATCTAGTTTTCGTGTAATTGTGTAGTGATATTTATTTTCAATGATATCAAGGATCTTAATTTGATACAAAAAGAGAAGAATGAAAATTTTTTCTTCATTAAACGTGCTTTTCACCTCAGTGTTGAACAAATTCTAACTTCACTCTCTAAATCTAAAAACTGATAACTTTGCTAATACTTCTTAGTAAAAGATTATTGGACGTAAGATTAAATGGAAATTGCCAACAGATGCTCATATCATTTCGACTTCGATTCATGTGAAAAATTAACTTATGAATGATACCAGAAATTCTGCTTTGATGTGCATACATCTAAATTTCATTCGCGAGAAACAATAGTTGGCTTTGCACCTCTTAGCGTGAAGCAGAAAAGGCTTTTTCCGACCATTTACCAACACAAGTTTTATATCAAACGCAAATATGCTCTTCTCAACATTAGATGCGCCATGAACTTTCCTTTTTCATCCCCATTCTGATCATCAATCAGCATCATCACACATCGGAAGTGTAACCTTTGAGTTTATATCTTCGCGAGAAGGCGGTTTGAGTCGATAAAAATCTGAAACTACCCCCGTTTGTGGGGGATCTTTTTGAAATATTTTCTCCTCCTGTGAATCCTAAAATTGTCCTCAATCATATCATTTCTCGAGGCGATATTATATATTCAGAAAAGTCGGTATACTCGATATGCCTACGAAATCTCACAATACTTTCCAAATTTGTATATTAGTATTTTTGGATACTATATATATATATATATATATATATATATATATATATATATATATATATATATATATAGTAAAATTAAAAATAGTACATTTCTTACTGAGTACAGGAAAAAACCTACAAATCGCACCTTTACCGCTTGGTTTCGGTTCTCTTGAGGAAAAATATAGTCCTTACCTAAAACGAAAAGGCTTTTTTACTAACCTCGTTACAGCCCTCGGCTTCGCCACAGGCCGCAAACCTCTCGTTTCGTAAAAAAGCCTTTTCGTTTTAGGTAAGCACTATATTTTTCCTCATGAGAACCGAAAGCAAGCGGTCGAGATGCGATTTGTAGGTTAAAATGAGGAAAAATAAATTAAGTACCTGATTTTATGAAACCCAAGGCAGACTTATTATCTTGAAAGAAGTGTCAATTTCATTTTGATTTTGAATATTTTTCGAATGCGTTAGAATAATTTAAACCCACTTCTTTTTAGAAATTTTACTTTTACGCCAAATATAATTGAGATGATATAAAAATGTGTTATGGACCCGAAGTTTTCAAAATATTCACCTTTTTTATGCTTAAAGTTTTTTCTCACACGTGCCGCATTCTTTGTAAGTTATTAATAGAGTAATTCATTACTAAATTGCCATTTTGTATACACTTCTCTATGCAATCTTATCGATTTCTCCGCCTCTGTGACCGACAAACGGATAGGATTCCAAATTGAGTGTAGTTTGTTTTTTTCGATCCATTTTTTTCGATTTGGAATAATTTAAACAGTTCAGTACGATTTGAAAAAAATATGTAATATTACTTTCCAAATAGTAAAATTTTGTATATTTCTAAACATGTTAATATGACTGATGGCATTTTGATTGAATATTACTATATTATTATGATTGTTTATAAAACAAGAATGTATACGACAGCTTCAATTTAAAACATGAGCATTAAAATTGCCTACATGTAGGCGATTTCTATTCAGTTCAACATTTTCGATAATAGTGTTACACTCTGATTGTGTTAATCAAACCCTATATTAATTGTATTATACTATTAATTGGAATAGTGCTATTAATTTTGACGGAACAGTAATATTATTGAGTTTTTACGCCACAGATCTCGATAGATTCGCAAGGAGAATTAGTATATTTTAATTCATTTAACATTCTGAAAGCTTGTAATTTGCACACTTAAATTTTCAAAAAAACAATACGTATACAAAAATGTCAATTTCATTCCAATGCTTTTAATGGAAAATTTGCAGGTTTCTTTGTAATGTGTTGAATATTTGCGACGATTTTTTTAAGTTTATACTTCTCCCATATCGAACACACTACATTCACTCTTAGTGTTTGTTTGTTTGTTTTTTTCCTAGAGGTTTGATTATGCATTTTATTATTCCCACGATTCGGATTCTTTAATTTTTGTCTGCAATTTGTTTTTGTACTTGTTCGAGCATAGGTAGTAATAATGAAGTCGGTTTTATCAGTTAATACATCTTGAATTTGAAATACTTGGAAAGAGACTTTATCGATTATGATTTCTGTTTCCTCAGTATTGTATACATATAAGTGATATTTTTTTCCAATAATAATGTCATAAATATTACAATTATTACAATAACCATTTACATAAAAATGCACGACTACTTAATAAAATGGCTGATGAATGTGCTACCATATACAATTATGCTGTTCAAGAATACTGGAAAACATTCTTCTTTCTAATACATAATTTCTGAATTCGAAATATTAGAAATTTAATTAGACATTCGTATTGCATTATTGATTTTCACCAATTTCTTTAGTAATAAAAATTAACATAACATATTATAATACTTAAGTAATAGATAATGTTGTTTAATAATTTTTATATTCTATTTTTATTATATGTAAATGGGTTACTCAAGATAAAGAACACATAACTCAATATATTTCTACAATATATAATTGCCCATCTTTATTTATTTTATTTTTTAAATAAAACATACTATTATTATCATTCGTACATATAATGCAACAGTACATTTTTTCCAATATATTTCCAAGTGTACCAAGCGTTATCGCAAAAATGACTATTTTTACTTTTTTTACAATTCTTTGTTTAATAGCTTCCAGTTATTTGGTCAAGCCTAGTAAGTATTTTGATTCTAAAAAATTTTCTGAAAAAATTTAAATAGATATTTATGAAACGAGTATGAAATGAGTATGTATGTAACTTCCCTTCGGCTCCAAAAAAATACGTTCACACAAATTTAAATATTATATAGCACAATAAATAATATTTATTACTTTTATTATGTATTTTTTATTTAAATAATTGTATATTACGTAAGTACGTAAGTCACTCGAGGAATTACATACAATATTTTTTGATGAGTTATACGTTAAATTTGTGCGTAATTGAAGATAGTAGACAATCATAATTATATTTTTTTATCATAAAACGCCAGATTCTTCTAATTCAGACATAAAAACATAAGTATTAAACTGATCACGTTAATCATCATTTAGTGATAGACGAACTTTATATTTCCATTTTACACATTTCAACTATCTAACTGAAGTAGAATTATTTACGATATTATTAGAAATAATGTATAGACTAAATAATACAATACTAAGAGCGCTTATCTACAGTAACACACTAGAATCATTTCAGAAATACCGAACATAACAAAGGAAAACATAATTTTCAAAAAGGAATCGTTATTTTTCAACACGAACTCTTTGGAAGTCTATATATAATTTTTCCCGTGACATTAACTTTTTTAGATATCTTATAGAATAATACAAAAAGAGACCTTCCAGTTTCTTAACTGTGACATCCTTACTAACTTCATTGCCGAAATGGATTTCATCAACGAGTCGTTGCTTCAAATTTAAAAAAAGAAAAAATCTCAAGATGCTAAATGAGTTGCTAATTAAGTTGTATGTGGAATCAATTCAAACTTTAACATTTAATTTAGCCCGCTATCTGCAATATTTACACGTATCTCTGAGATCGGATAGTAACTACTGAATCATCGAACGCGGCAATTTTTGCTTTACCATGAATTGAAATAATACTTGCCATTAATATTTATATTTACATATACTTAAACATGACACTTTTCTGTCCCTATTTTCTATGAGCTAAACTTTAATTTCCTATCAGGACTTGAAGACAGAGCGAGAAAGAGAGAGAGAAAGGATACGCTGTTTGATCAAAACAAATTCAACTCTGTGATTACCAGATATATATATATATATATATATATATATATATATATATATATATATATATGTAGTTTGTATTGCAATTATTTAAAAAAACTATTATAATTTTATCATCTGGTCATTAATTACAAAAATAAGCATTATTTTTTACTTGTTCAGTAATCCAATGTAGAAGAAATCAGGGAAAACTTGAATAGAACTGAATGAGTTACTTATCGTAAAGTTACGATTTCTTGTAAACTTTGCCCTGACTTATATCTTTAGCATTACATTTTGCATTGTTCTACTTATATTAATGCATGTATAGGATAATCTAAGAATACAGTCTAAAATCAAGAATAAATTTATAAATATAACTCGATTTATAAATATAACTTCCTTTTAGTGTAATTTCCATATATTACTAGTGTAACTTTTTTTTATATTCTTTCTATACATTATCTATTTTTGTAAATAATAGCTAGAAAGTGTTTGTTAATTTTAAACATAGTTTGATGCATTTTTAGTTGCCACAGAGAGAGAGGAGAGAGAGAGAGAGAGAGAGAGAGAGAGAGAGAGAGAGAGAGGGAGAATGAGAGAGAATCATATTATATTAACAAATGTATAAGTTATTTTTCATGTTTCTTGAAAGTATTTCTCTTTTGTTTCATGTAAGTTTCATCACTAGACACTGAAGGTATTCTTCATGGTGACATTGTAAAGCAATCTGATTACAAATTTCAAGCAGCAATTGTAGCGAAAGCGAATGGTTCCAACGAAGAACTATTAATTTCTAGTGGAGTCATTGTTGGTGATTTTTTTATATTAACCGTTGCACACCCTTTGATTAAATCAGATAGAGAAACGAAAGATTTATGTTTTTATGCTGTTGTTGGTAGCGATGATTTAAAAAATAAAACTATTTTAAGAAGAGACGTCTATCAAATATACACTATGTTATATAATTCGAACAACATGGCTAACGACCTCGCAATACTTAGGGTGAGCGTCTATAATTTCTTCTAGAAGTATCTATAAGTTTTTTGAGTGAATAAGCTACTATTTATTTTACATAATAATAGTTTAGTATAGCATAATATCATATATATAATACTATAAAATACTATAATATCATATAATAGTATAAAATTCTGTAAAAAACTGACATAGACTGTTGATATTTTAAATATGATAGAAACTCTTTATTCAACAAAATAGTTCACACATATTATCTATATACTTATTATTTAAGCATCGGTTCTTCAGGCCAATAGCACAAAATTTTAGCAGTTGAAAATCAAGATACTTTGAAAAAAATTCATATATAAATTATGGCCACTAGAAGAATTGATGAGTATGATGACTGATAACAAATGCTCCAATTTTAATTCTTGCTTTATATCGTCTAGTTTTTAGTAGTGTATTTCTGCTATTACAGATGAAGCCTGTGATAGGCTATTAAATATTTTTCATGCCATCTTATTTCAGAAAATCTTATGCTTTGAAGTTTTTTTATCACATATTTCAATTTAATTCATAAAGTGGAACAGATTTGTGATACGAAAACAAATTAGACAAGCACTATGGTTTCTTTTGTCCATTCAGTTTAAAATTTATGAAGTGAGTCAGTGTTTATGGAAGTCTACAAAAATGATTTCCAATTTAACTAGGTAATCTACGGTAGACTAATTTTTTCGAAAGCCACTTTAGTTATTTGGAAAGTATATGTTTAGTTTCGTGATATACGCGAAGCCCTTTTTTATAATTTGTTCCAATTGTTTATGTAAACGACGAATTAATTCAAAGTTCCTTCTCCTACTTCTCTGTTTTTGCCTTTAAGATAGTAGTTTTCTTCCATATATTTGCAAATAGTTTTTATCCCCAAAAACAGCTGTTGATAAAATTGAAACCCATATTTGGATTTTGGCTAGTGTTTTCAATAAAATGAACGACTTCTTGTAATTCATCAATACTTATTTATTTTTTTATGGGAAAAAAATAATTGAGGCTGACCGTTGCGAAAAATTTAAGTGAAGCAATTATAGGGAAATTTTTATTTATAGCGGATGAGAAACTCTAGTCTGTATTTGCTATCATTACAATAATTCGCAAATTTTTCAACTCATAGATTTTCTATTAGGAGTGGCCTACGTATTATTTTGTCCTTGTTTTTTAGGACTGAAATCTTTTCTTGAATGCTTCTCATTTTTATTATACATTTCGTACAAATTTTTTCTGATAACTTTAGTACAATTCTCCTTTTTTCTATTAGAAATTTTCTAATAGAAATAATTTTAGTATAGATATTAAGGACCGCCTTATACAAGCGCCGGGATAATTTTTTAAATTTACAGTGTAGAACAACTGTAAAACGCCAATTTAATATATCGTAATCCAATTTTCTAAATATTATTATTACATGAATTATTACATAAACAACCTTCTTACAACCAAATTAGCTTAACTTATTTTTTTAATGATATATTTTATTCTAATAACAACGAATCACCACATATGGGTGATATTGTCCAGATTAAGTGGAGTAACTTGGATTACATTTTAAATGAATCCTGCAATGTTTTAGGACTAAATATTTGTCATTATTAATTTCTTAAACGTAAATAGTAATAAATTTAGGTATAAATAATAACTTTAATTTATTGATATACGGTATAAATAATAACTTTAAATTTCTGTCGAATTCGAAAAAAAAATCGAAAAAAATAATATTTAAGTAAAAAACAACCTAATGAAAATATATTCTAAAATAAATAATTTTATAGTTATAAATAATTTTATATAGAGAATGACTTCTTAACACGTATAAATTGGCCGAATAAAATGGATAATCAATAAGAAATTACTCGTTTACGGAGATTGGTTTAATAAAACGTTTTTTCTTCATATCTTATTCTTTTAAACCACTTAACAAGTACAATTTTTCATTTAAAAACATTTTTAAATATCAAAAGAATTAAAATTTTGAAATCTGGCCGCGTGAAATTCTAATACTTTACAGAGTTCATTTAGAGGCAATCAAAAATTTACCTGGTTCAACATGAACCAAATTCGTCATATATAATGTAGTCTCTTCTTGTAAGTATTGATCACATAAAAATTCATTCGGTCTGTATGCGGTTTTTATCGTCTATTTCATAATTTTATCTATTTCAGTTAAGAATGAATTTGGGGCTTGATCGTAACCGACAACTGGAGTTTATAAGTATACCGAGTCCTAATGATGACATTCTAAATTCTGCAGCTTCAGCTACAGGATATGGTTTTAATGAGATTATAATATATACCGATCCCTCTGATGGTGTCAAAAAAAAAACTGCAGGAGATATAGATTTTTTACTAAGACGCGGGCATGTGGCGATAGTCGATCCGATCATATGTGAATATTCGCATGATACTTTTAATAGATGGGGACACATATGTGGTTTAATGCTACCGAACCAGCAAGGCCAAGCTACTGGCATTTGCGTGGTAAGTAAAGTTAGCAGAGGAGTAAAAAATTAATTAATTAAAAACATTATTTAATTAATATTGTATATGATTATTACATATTAAATATGGATTATTCTTCTTCCATATCTTAACATCTGCAACGTACTTGAACATAATTGTTCTCAAATGAAATATTAATAGTAGTATTCAAATATAAGGTACCAAACAGGAATAATTCGTCGTTCATAAATTAATACTTTGTTTAGGTGTGTTGTTCTTTTGAAAAAAGTGAAGCAGAAAAACCCAATACTAAACCAAGTAAGAACAGAGAGAAAAAAACATTACCATGAGTCAAAACGGTCATACAATCCAATCCCATTATTAATTCTGATCGGGAATGGGTGGTTTCATTGGTATTATAGATTTAGTAAAAAACTTATCTCACATACGGTTATACATCGCTTGCCGAGAAGAACAATGTAATCTCTAATAATACTATAATACGGCAAAGCAAGGGTAAATAAAAGCCAGTACACCAGTGTACAAAAAAAAGAAAGATAAAGTGTTACAACCGTCGCTTTAAGATTAAGGGGGAAAGTGATGGATAAATCGAAAGAAAGAGACCTATCTCAAGACAAGCCAATATCACAAAAAGGTTGTGAAGAGAAACTAATACCGAAAATAATTCTACACATCTGCCTCGAACATCAATAGGTCAGGATCCTTGTGGGATGTCTCTGCGATCCTTCTTGGGAATGCCTTAAATAAAAGCTCATAAGAAAAAACGTATACAGGGTAGCGAATTATTATTAAAATTAGGCAAGTCAAACATAGAAACATAACTTACCATTGTGATGTCATTAACTTTGGAGAAGCCAGCACAAATTATAGCATTAACTTATAAAGAAATTATAGATATTATGAATATGAATAAGGCGATTTCTTCGATAAAGAAAGTGATGGTAACAACTACTAATGCAACAGGCCCATATGATAGAACTACTCAGAATGTGCCGCTTAAAGCATCAGACATCTTATTATCATGCATGATGAACTTATTATCTGTGATTTCGATAAATAAACTTCAGAAGGAGGCAAGATTGAATACTAATTCAATTGTTCAGCACGCGACCACGATGTTCTGAAGCAAGCACCTTAGGTGTTATAAAATAGGGCATCAGGAATAAGACTGTAAATACATAGTTTACAAAACAGAGTTATGCTTCAAATAAAAAGTCTAAAAAACAAAAAATTGTAAATTCATAATGAATCGATTATCAGATATTTTTGTGGAGACGTAAACAATGATTCCTAAGGAAAGACGTATAAAGTAGTCATGCATAAGATCTAATCCAGAGATCCCGATCCACAAGTTTGACTAATCTACCATAAACAAGTGAATTAACATTAAATTCCAAAAGTTACGGTAAGATCTATAGGAACTGCTATTTATATATGAGTCGGATGTTAATATAGACAAGATAAATCTAGCTTTTTTTAAAATTTGCGTACAAAAATCGCCAGGTTTATCAAGGTTAGTTAGGAAAACTGCTGAGCTAAATATGTCTGAGCTCCTGCATTCAGAAGCGAATTTTTCTGATGAATAGGAAAGCGCAGAGATTGATTCTTCATATAAAATAAAATCAACTATCGCATAATCTATGCGTATAAAGATCTCTTTACATGCTCAAAATTTTTGGGAAAATCTTTGAAAAGCTTATATGTGCTAGTTTTGTTAAAAATCAGCTACGTTTTATATCGAACGTTCAACCATCAACGCTATTGTAAGAGTAGTAGGAATTATTTACAATGCATTACAAGTTACTCGATGTACAAAGCACATGACTTCTACTATTGCCCTGAACATATTTTATGTATTTAAAGTGTCCAGGTGAGTCTATATCATGCGCACTCAAGAAAAGCTTATTCCACAATTCCACTATATCTTTGAAGGGCTGTATCCAACTACTTATCTAACCGAATTATGCTTTATACCACCAATAACGAATACCATGTTTTTAGCTGTTATTATTTATTAATTATTATAACAATGGATGTTACCGTGTGCGACATTATGAATTCCTTCCAATCAAACCAATTTTCAACAAAGAATACTATTTGGATGTTATGTATTTTTTGGATTGAGTATTTTTTGTTTTTGCATTACAATAATGCACCATCTGATACTGCATTGGTAATTCATGATCATTTTGTAAAAAACTTGACCTATATCGTTCCGTAGTCATCGTATTCTCCTGACTTATCACCATGTGAATTCCGACTATTGATGAAACTTAAGTGCCGATCCGTGGACATCGTTTTGATTCGAAATATGAGATATTAACAAGAAGGAAGAAGAAATTCAAAGTTATGTTGAAAGAAAGCAATTAGAACAATACCTTAACACTAGGAGATAAGTCGATTAAGTGAATGAGGTACTAACAATGAGAAAAATAAGTTATGTTTGTAGAGGGGTTGGTGCTTATTGATTTTTCAAGGAACCCCATTTGACAATAGGCTTTTAGTAACAAAGATAGATAAGGTACTTGATCGTATAATTCCTAATATATGAGGGCCATAATGGAGTAGAAACACTCTCCTTTTTTCGGTAATCAACTCAAAAGATAAGTCTACAGCTGGCATCCTAATACACAGCAGCATATCTACTAAACATCATGGTAACAGACCATTAGGGCTAAGTAAAGTCTTACTGACAAAGGGAGTCTATTTCTTGTAGCTTCTAACATTTTTTTTCTTATATAAAGATCTCATTCAATTCTTTTTTTTTCTCATCAAATTCAATTACGCTACCTTTATTTTATTTTCTTACTTGTTTTGCTTGTATGTTTTTTTATTCTTGAAGTGTTGTCATTGTATTCTAAATCTTGCGAATAGCTTATCTGTATCAATTATAAGTAAATCAATCAATATTATTTTGAAACGATTAAATTAATTTTAGTTATCTTTTCTTATAAATGTTTTCAAAATAATATTTATATAAATTGTTCAACGAGTATAGAGACCATCTCCAATAAATCATATTCGATTTAAATTTGCAATAGGGTAGAATATCAATAAACAATCCTTAAACTTCTTGAAGATTTAGAAACTTTCTCTACTCATATATTTAATCCGAACAATATTATTCAAAAGTTGCAAAACATTGGGATTATCTGAGTTATTCTTCATTCCTAAAAAATTATTCATCACTTTCTAATACTTTTTGTTCCACATATCTGATTTTTGGTGATACACGTATCTTGTTCATAGTAATTTTTGGAATATATATATCAATAATCAACTATTTACATATTATAAAGAATATTGAATCCTAGATTATACTCCAAGTAGATTTAAATTAATGCAATTTTTATACAAACAATTTCTGAAGGTTCTGATATTAAAATTTTGCTGTGATAGTCTAAAAACTCTCTTTCTGCCATATGACCATATAAAAAAAGCATCTGAGTATAGAATGATTCATAGAGTAATATATAATTTTACATATTTTTCCAGGGTGACGCTGGTAGTCCACTTATTGTAAATGGCAAAGTTATAGGTCTTGCAAGTAGAAGCACTGAATTTTGTGATGATACAGCCGGTGGTACAATATATACAAAAGTATCATCTTTTCAGCACTTCATCCGAATTATCTTGGGGGGATCATATATGAGAGAAATGCGTACTTATGATAATAGAATTCACGTATTATAAGTCAAACGTACGATTTCATGTTACAGTCATATAGAACGTTACTCTTTTTAATATAAATTGAAAGTGTTTATCAGAAAAAATTATAAAGACCATAGCAATACGCCCATGAAGATAAATGCAAATAATATGTTAAATAGAATAATTTATGTACACTTAAATAAAAAAGACTTTTTGTTCGAAAAATATAATTCTTCAACTTCGATAAAAAATTATAGTTACGAATACCAAATGTAACACAGGCTATCATTCTTATTACTCACTGCTACGCAGATTGTATATAAGATGGTCGTTAAGGAAAAAATTGTCGAATTTTTATTATAATTTTTCATGGAGAATTGTTCAATCCAGATGTGGAATGAGCGGTGCTGTAATGATAATCGAAATCACGATATCAGGAAACTTACTACTGCTATATTAACATTTGTAGCGATATGCAGGTTTTTTATGAAAAAATAAATATTCATTTTTAATGTAATTTCATTTAGCAAAAATAGATAACATTGTTACTATATAGCACGGTAAATGTGACAAGCCATTAAAGTATTCGTAGATTGGTCACATTTAAGGAAGATATACGTAAATTTATTTAAAATATTGTGACGGTCCACGATTGTGATGGACTTTTCAATAAGATATGTATATGAAAATCTATTTTCTTAAAACTTCTCATGTTTCTTATCTTTAAAAAACTGAATGCAAAGGAACAGATTATAGTAATATGTATATATATAATATATATATATATATATATATACCGTATAAACCTTTATATTTATTAAATACAAAATATTTGTAATAAGGGTGATGCATACCTAAAAGAAGTTCACCTTAAGACAGAATGAACATTCGCGTTAAACACAAACAATTTTGTTTGATGTTTTGATGTGTTCTATTTCTTGATATGATATGTGTGTACCTTGGGCTATTTGTATATAGGCCGACCCGTACATTTGGTGACTAGCCTCATAGAGGAAGTTCTTTCTTCTTCTGAAGTGCAAAAGCCTAAGGCAAATTTCAAATTGCTTTCGCGCAACAAAGGCGGTAGTTTTTTTGGGACACCGAAACTACACTACCGCACCACTTTTCATTGCATACTTCTCTAAGGCATGAGCGAATGGTAAACGATAAACTTTTGAGCAATGCTGAGTGAATTATTATTTATTCTTATCATAATTTATTGATTGTAATTAATTTCGAATGGCTTTTTCCACTGTACTACTATAAATTATTAAAATATAATCTATTGATTTATTTGTTCATTAAAATATTTACCTAACCTCGACCTTTTTCTTTTAGAAATTAATAATAACATAGATTGATAATTCATCCTGATATACGTCATTTTATCTTCATTCACCTGGCTTACACTTAACCGTTTCCTACATTCAATAAATTTGTTATTTTGTTCAGATACTTCAAAAATGCTCCTTGCAATGCTTTTTCATATCACTATTATACATAAGTTTTGAATGATTTATAAAGATGAAATAACTGATATCACAACTGCTCAGACATTCTTATAACTATATTTATGATAAAGCTTTGTGATTTTTCTCTAAAAGTTAGATTTATATATCTATCATCATACTACAGTACAAACAAAATATTTTGATTATCGTTTAATCATATTAAAAATTCTTCCCAAAGCATGAAAGTATATAATAAAAATTAATTGTTGTATGAAATATTGATCAAAATTTTCAGTCCAATATCTTCAATCAAGTATTGTTTTCTCAAAAATAATTTTGTATCAAATAATCTAAAATCTGTAAACATTATTTCAGCATATTGTCGTAAGTAATCACGAAGAATACGAAGAGAGACCGGTCATTTTTGAAGATGTTGAGTTGAATGCACTATCTAACCTATATTTATGCGTAAAATTGCCCAGAGAATTGAGAGAGCCATGTGATTGAAGAAAAAAAATAAAGAAATAAGACGTTTCATATGTATTCAAACCAAGAGACTTCGAAGGCCAAATTTTAAACCAATGCCTTGAAAACACAATTAGAAGGGTTCTTGTCAACGGATAACCGTATAAAATAGAAAATGAATCTACCACGACAAATATAAGAGCAGACTATGCTAGGCTAATATAAACAAGTATCTGCTTCAATCACTAAGCTGAATATGACTGGCAAAAATTTTATGCAGATTATATAAGGTATACTCAACCCGGAATGGTTTACTATTAATTACACTAGCCTAACACAATTATTATAATGCTTGTAGCTACATTTAATAAAAGTTAATGTAGCTAAAATAGGACAGTTTTGTTTGGACTTTAAATCAGATGCTGCGTAAAACATCGGAAAACGGTATAGTTAATGATGGACAAGACTTTAAATACGGTGCGCTATGTCAAGATCTAGATTTTGAATGTGAGAATATCCAGCTTGAGCTAATTGATTGAACAATAAACAAAGATGATTATATGTTCTTTCGTTTTCGCATAATTCCGAAGTCAAGGTCAACGTGCTCGGATTATAAGTCAAATTTGTATATATTCAATCACGCACATATATTACAACTAATGTTGTTAAAATAACTAACGCCCAATTTTATTTCAATTAGATAAATACTTTATTATGCTTAATTTTTGTTGGTTCTTCGATAATTAATTATGCGTATAGTAAGTTTTATTTTCTTCTATTGCGCTCGCAATGTATTTTACACAATAGCATCACGTGAAAGTGTTAAGTTATGCAAAGAAAATACGTCGTACAAATAGTACGCGTAATATAAAGTAATTTTCTCTCCATTAATATTTTTGTGTACATTAACAAATTATATTAATACTACCATTTAATATAGGAAGCGGTACTTAATAATTCAATAGTAGTATTATATACTTCTTTACAGCTTCAGTTTCAATTCTGCGACCATAATCGTTTATATATTTCTTCAAGAATTAAATGAAAGCTTGAGATTGTTTATAATAATTGTTTTGCGCAGTCATACATAGTTTCAAATAAAATAATATAAGTAAAATATTTTAAAAAAATAATATAAAATGCTTGATAAGTAGAACTGATTATCTACCTTTGATAATTAAATAAAATTAGCAATTATATTACAATTATATTACATTGCTACATGTAGCAATTATATTATATAGACATCTGATGAAATATTTTACCAAAACTATTTTATTTCAAATCATTTACCCAATATATTTTTATTACTATATGTAATGAAGTTGTAACAGATAAAGAAATAATTAAATTCAATATATTTTCTAGCATAGATAAAGATAAAATTGCTTTAATTTTATTGATTTAGTCTTCTTCGTCAATTATAATAACCAGTACGTATAGTACCTAGCAGCATTTCTTTTTATAGCAGTTCTCGATATTATTTTTAACGAATGGTTATGTACAAAATGTTATGCCACAATTTTTTTTTATTTAGTTTCTTAATAACGTCTAATTATTTAATAAATCATGGTAAGTTTGACTCTTAAAATTTACAATATGCTAATTTGAATAGAATATGCGAAGTAAAACCAATAATAGACATTTAAGAAAATTATAGATATTTTTTAAATTAATTAGTTTATTTTTATTTACTTATTTATTTATTTACTTATTATTATTTCACGGACTAGATAATTCTTTTACTGAGACATATACCGAGCTCAGTTTTTGCCACCGAAAAAACTAGCACACTATAATAGTACCTTCGAAAAATTCGATTGGCAAAATTCAAACTCGGGCCATTGAGAAACCTCAGATCAGCAAGTTAAATCGAGCTAGTATATTATTAAATGCAATGTAAAAAATAAATATGAATGGAACATATACAAAAAAAATTATATTACAATAATTCAATAAGTTCAATAAGTTCAATAATTTTCTTAAAATTTTTAGTTATTTATCATATTATTGAAATGGAATGACTAAATATAACATAATTTCTATCTGTGTTGCATATTTTTTGGTTCTATAGTTTCAACATTGATAATAGAAGGTATTTATAATGGACAACTTGTGGAACAAATTGACTTTACATACCAAGCTGGGATTATAGTAAAATCAAACGGTTCTAATATGGAAGCATTAACCTGTAGTGCAGTTATTATCGATGATTATTATCTTTTATCGGCTGCCCATTGTTTTATCGACCCAGATGGAACATTAAAAAAATTCAATTTTGCTGTTATTGTCGGTACCGATTTTATAAACATTAGGAATCCTGTGAAAATAGAAATCTATAGAATATATACGTATTTATTCAATCCTGTGACATTTGAAAACGATCTAGCAATTATAAGGGTAAGAAAATACAATTAATTTTGAAGAAACTCTCGTTAAGTATCTATAACTTATGTAATATAATCATAAATTTTTAATATAATTTAAGTAAATAAAGTAACTTTTTAAAATAAAACATTTTTTATTTTGTTTGAAATTTTCGATTATATTATAATGCTTTTGGGGTTTAAATCACAATGACCGCCTGTTCAACTTGGTACCCATGACAGTAAATATGTATAAAATAAATAGGCAGCCAGAGAAAAATATTTATTTTTTTGTTATCATTTATTAGTACGTTTATAGTTGGTACTAAAGTTGTCAGTAAATTCCAAATATAAAAGGTAACAGTCACCCCATTGAGTTTCACAATGTCAGAAGCGAAACGTAATTTTGTTGAACTATAGTTTTACATTCATGTTATTTAACTTTTCTATTATTTCCGTTCAGATGACCTATGATATTTGGTTGCGCCAGAGATGTTGTTACATAACAGTATTTGTCACTTGTTGCACATCAGTCTCATCTTATTGCATAAAAATATCTGTGAGCACTTGCTAATATATTTCTTAATCTTCTAACGTAATTTTGTATACATTTACCAGTTTTTCCAACTTTTGACAGAATATACGAAAGCCACACATGAGTGATTGTCTACAAATATAACCACAAATCTGTAACCCTAGGGGTTGGTATATATAAATTTTTCAAAATTTAATCACTTCAATGATATTGTGATTTAATATTGTTATAATTCTCTTGTTTTTAGTACTTCACATACAGTATCACATTATATTTAGAATAATTTATATAATTTAGTTATATAATTTATATATTACTTTCGCCTCTGATAGTGGGACTAATTCTCCACACAATGTCAGTATATATAAGTTTCATGGGCTCATAAGCTTCATTGTTCTCTTTCTAGAAGGAAAATTTTATAGTTTTTGTTAGCAAATATATTTCACAACTTTAATTACCCGCATTAGGAGTTCTTCGTTTAGTACGTAACCCATTCGGCTTTAGTTTCACCAACATTAACAAACATTGTTTCCCCGCATATATCATATTGCATAGCATGCCCTTGATGATTCCTCCTTGTTTGACAATCAATTCTAATTCTTAGAGCTTCTATTGTTTTCTTTCCTATACACGAAATACAAATATTCATCTCGTTGTCCTTTTCTATCATAAGATTGTTTCTTGGAGCTTCTATGGATGATCTCGACAACACTCTTTGCAAATTTATATCAACAGCAATAGACATCTCCTTAAGTAATATTTAAATTATTTAAAATAAATTATGTGTATATAAGACTTTTTATTTTCTACATGAGTATCAATTTTAGATAATAACCAGCCTGGATCTAGAGAGTAATTGGTACTTGGATGCAGTCGGTATAACAAGTCCTAATGATATCATGAATAGAGAAGGAATAGTCACTGGGTTTGGTTATAATTGGGTTGAAATCACGGTTAGTGATGATAGAATTCAGAGGAGAACTAATGGAAGCACAGATTTTCGCCTAAGATCTGGACGTGTTAAACTTTTTAATCCCGATAGATGTAGAAGTACATATCCAAATATTAATAGAATCGGACACTTATGTGGATTCATGCTACCGAACGATCAAGATGAAGTTACTGGTATATGCTTGGTGAGTAAATGGAACACTTTTCTGATATATATTCGTTAAATTCGAGAACAAAAACATGTTTCAATATTACTAAATGGTATATATAAAACGAAAACATAAAATACGCTTAAAATAATAAATATTTTTATCGATGTAACAGTCTTATTAAATAGAATGAAATGAATATATCTAAAATATTATAATTACAATGATTAATTAAATAAAAAGGAGATAGCAATTCACAAATAGCAAGATAAGCATGAACAATAATTTTATCCAATTAATTTTATAAATAAAATTATTGGTAAGAGAGAGTATGAAAGGTATACAAAATGAAAATACAAAATATTTAAGAGTTGAAATTAATCAGGTTACTGTTATTGTTTTAGCATATGCTAGAGATTCTAATTAGAAAGTATTAGAAGAAATTTTAGAAAATATAATTCTGAAGTTTTCTTTAAAAATAGTAGCAATTGAAGTGGATTATATAAGAATTGAAAATATACGAATGTTCAATGATTAAAATCAGAAGTTGTTTATAAAATTAATTGGATCAATTGTAATGAATGCTATATAGAACAAATGGGTATATATTAATAAAAGAGAATTTATAAACATCAATATAGTTTACGGAGCTCAAATATTACAATTGGATGGAAAGACCATTGTTTGAAGTTTGTACACCCGTTCGATTTTAAGATAGTGGATATTTCGGAATATGGTAGTAAGAATAAGTTCAAAAGGGAGAGTCTCGAAATTATTCACATTCTAAAGAATAGAAATAATGTAAATTTAATATTAGAGTCAAGTCCAGTAGATAACATTTAATATTTTTGAGGATAAGAGTACATAAGTTTTATTATAAAGTTTCCAGTTTAGTCCCTGAAGAAAAGCCGAATCGAGCTCGAAACATTTGGCTAGGCAGAAGCTGTAACAGTAAAGTTTTCACAATAATTGGTGTAGGATCAGTCAGATTATTCTTTACTAACTATAATTTTTTCTTTCAGCTAAACTGATAATTTTTATATCAGATTAGTCTACGGAGGTGATCATAAACAAAAGCAGTCTGACTGTCATTAAAATTATAATATTATATTTTAGATATATTTATTTTATTCTATTTAGTAGGACTGTAAGACGCATAAATATATTATAAATATATTTTTATAAAAATTATAAAATTGTTATAAATATTATATGTTATAAATGTTATAAAAATTTATAAATACACTTTTTATATTATAAAGATCCTTTCAATACATTCAAACTTTCACTTATAAATAATAGTACATTTTCATTTCTAAATTTTTATTTGATATTATCTTTTATAAAATCATTGCTATTTATTACATACTTTTTTGTTTAATATTTTGATCCTGTATTTTATTAGAAAACATTAAATATAATGAAGTGTTTATTTACATTTTAATTATTCATATCAATTAAAAATTGAATATATATATATATATATATATATATATATATATATAATTTATTGATTTATTTATTTATTAAATAAATATAAAAATATATCTATAAAATACCCTTAATATTTAATAATTTACAATTGTATCGTAATGAAAGCCTCGAAATTAATATGGAATTATTTGAAATTTAGTGTATGCCACAGCTGAATTTGTGAATCGAAGTTTTACGTGAAAGGGCACTTCCGCAATACCTCCTTACGCGGAGCACTTATTCCCATGTCTGAAACGGCGCGAGGAAATGATTATCGATCTCGGTAGCTATCGGGCTCGAACATCGACCGGGAAAACTCTCAGATTCGCTGTACTTGCATCTCTACAGAGTCTCAGTGCCCTGTCCATGAGAGCGCTAAATCTACACCCAGCAACTGAATCACACTAGCTTCGTTCCTTCACTCGGGTCGTTCACAAGAGACACTTAGCCAAAAAAAAAAAGAAAAAAAACACGACGCGAATTATATGATCTAAAGAATCGCTCGCGGGATTTATCGTACAGGACTAAAGCCGTGAACAAAAATATCAAGAGGGATATTTCTCAGCTGTAAGGGAGAAGAACGCATGCTTCTCTGTCTTCGCTACATTTTCGTAGTTCTGGGAGAGAATTGTCGTTAGAGTTCGGAAAGCGTTGGGTCCAACGACGCTCGACAGACGTGCGCGCTTAAAACTTGTACGCAGAGCGCTAAAGGCTGGATAGGAGACCATATGATTATCATTAAGGTCTGCGCTCTGTTTATGACTGCAATTGTTCGAGTTGAACGTGCGGAGAATAATGCATTCGGCCCTTTAGTTTGAGTTGGAGGATCTCTCTGGCTCTTCTAATATCTATTCAACAAAATAAAAAACTTTATTCTTTACATATTTTGCTGTTTTCCAAATAGAAATTTAGATTAGAATATGAATATGCAACTATAAAAAAATAAAAGTATATAAAAAATAGAAAGACAATTTAATTACTTAACTAAACGAATTAAGAACAGACGCCTGTAAACAAAATTAGGTACATGTAGAAGATAATGTAATAATATAATTCCAATAATTTCATTTAATTCCATCATACACTCGTTCAATTTCCTCACTCACAGAACGTTACAGATATAATATTTTAAATTTAATTTCGCCGTTGTACATATCGAGTAAAATTACAATATAACTTAGATTAATTAATAATTCTTAAATTGATTCGAATACATTTATGTTGAGGAACTTTTTTCGTTATCTTCCGCCTTACACGAATCTAATATATAGTTACGTAAATTAATATAATAGATAATCGTTTTAATTAGCACATAAAGTATTAATTCTTATATAACATCTAATTTCTTTTCTTCAGAAAATTCCTATTAATATTTGAATTAAGCGTTATGTAACTGTTTTTTCAACATTATAAAATAGATATATAACAATTTTTTATAACGTATCCGTTTCTATTACATTGATAAAAGAAAATGAAGGCAAGTTAAATGATTATTAATAAAAACGTGTAAAATCGAATAGATATCAGATTAAAATCACCCTTACACTATAAAAACGCAAATTAATAATTCTTTTAAAAAAGAAACTTGAGAATAATAAAGTATAGATTTCTTTGTATATTAGTATCCAATCATATGTTTATTTATGTGGCTTCTTTTTAATGAATTAAAAAGACTTAACCATTCCAATAGCAAAAAATATTCAAAATTAAGACACAAATACTTATGCAACAAAAACTTCTGCAACTTTTTTTATTTTAACGTTTATAAAATCTATTTTCATTGACAACGGATATAAATACTCAATTAAAATTCTGCCAAAATTATGTTCATTTCAGAAATTCGCTAAATATTCCTATAATAATTAACGAACAAGTTTGAAAATTTATATTAGCATAATTTTACAATGTCCATTTGTATACAATATTCATAAATATATACATTTAATACTTATTGCATAATACTAAAAACTTTGATTTATTTTTTCAGTCTGACGGCGGCAGTCCTCTTGTTATGGATAATAATGTTGTAGGCCTTGCAAGCATGCACAATTCGGTTTGTGATGATACTAAATTTGGTAGTACATACACTAATGTGTCATTTTTTAAGGACTTCATTGAAACTGTCGCCAGCGGATTTCGCTATCCAAACATGATGACTTATGAAAATAATATACATGTACTAGAAGTGTTTTAACATCGCAAATGTAGAAAAATTTTTAGAGAAACCTAGAATTAATTTGATATGAAGATAGCAAATATTTATATGACTCTAATAACATATACACATCAAAATATCAATCATTTTATACTATGTATATGCATATACGTATAATTGTTTCCAGTATTCATTCATTTATGAAACGTATGAAATAGTACTCATTAAGATTGAAATATTATCTTAGCATTTAAGATAAGTAAAAGTTTAAAATGTAAATCGTGGAAGGTATTTATAAAACCTGAATAATATGCCGCACAAGTATTTACTGATATTCTAATAACGCATCATGCTTTGAAAATTATGATTTAAAAAGTGATAAATTTAATATACATCATCCGAGAAATTGAATGACCTGTCAGTTATGGTTCAAATTAAAGACAATTTGACAGCTTATAATTTAACATTTTATGATTCAGAATTATTATTATACTTGTCTTTTATCTCTCCTTTAAACTTAGCTTATACCTTTTTTTTTATTTGAGCAAGTTGAATCTCTTCTCGAGATTATTTTGCTTACAGTAATATTAGTTACATATATGGATTTATAAATTAATGCTACAATCTTTTAAGAATATATGCAATATTTTACAGAGATGTATGCTTTTAACAATAGCAAATAATAGTACATTTGTACAGAGTGGAAGTGTTAAGTTATGTTCTCGTAATTTTAAAATAAAATTTTCTCATTGCTTATTATAAATGGACATTGCCCAAGTAGGTGATCTAATTCTAATTTGTCGTTTCGACATTCACACGGCAAATTTGTAGTAATTCTTATTTTAGCAAGAGATTTTCCTATATTATAATGTCCAGATCGAGCTCGATTTATGGTAGTTATAATTTTACGTGTCAGTTTTTTACTATGATAACATGGTTGTTTTTGATACACATATAAGTTATTGAAAAAGTTAATGATTATGCTAGTGCTTTCGTTTAAAATATAATTTCCACTGTTTTGGTAAGCTGCTTTTCTTGTTTTTAAATCGGTATACGGTATTTTGATAATGATATTGGAAAAAATTTTTGAGGCATTTTTGGCAAGTTGGTCCACTTTTTCATTTCCATCTATGTCTATGTGTGCGGGTATCTAATAGAAAATAACGCTGCATTTTCGATACTTCTGTGTGACTTAATGATATTTTCTTTTTATTTGGTAAATGTATGGATTTTCCTTTATATCATTTTTGTGATTTTTTAGAGATAACAATACGCTTAGAGAGTCACTGAAAATAGCAACTTTTTTATTGTTTTTACTTAAGGCTAGATCCATCGCATCAAATATAGTGATACTTTCAGCTGTATATATAGAAATTTCTTTACGTAAGTTCTTAGTGATGAATAGTTCAAAGTTATGTGTCATACACGCAGTCCCTACGGAGTTGGAATTTTCTGATTTACTTCCATCTGTTAATATAGAATAGTAATTTTCTTTTTCCATTCGATTGTTCAAGATGAGGTTTGCATTACTAATGTTTTTTAATATCGTTCCCAACTCTATATTTATATCTATGTTTACAATGAATATGAATTCATAGTCGACAAGATATATACTATAGTGATTTTTTGAATATACTAATTTTTTATATCTATTGACGTTTTCGATACAAGAATAGAGTATTCTAGGGCTAAATAAACTATTATTATTAGATTGGATTTTTGTTTGTATTTGTTCGATATTTAAATATGCAGGATGTGTCTTATTGGATAAAACTTTATGTACATAACAGTTGCATAAAAGTTTTGTTTTTTTAAGAATTGTGGTTAATCTTGATTCTGCTAACATGACGTTCGTTTGCGTACTTATTCTATAGCCAAGACCTAGTTGAATGTCTATGTACTGAATTTTTTCAATTATTTACACTAAGTTCTTTGGTGTTGGAAAATAGATAAAGCATCCGTAGTCTATGATTGATCTAATAAGACTTTTATACAATATTACCAGAGTTTCTGGATCTATCCCACCCACCATGTACCTCTTAAAAATTTAATGATATTAATGCTTTTGAGCATCTTTTTTGTACGTATTCAACCTGTTGCCTAAGGCTGACATCAAGCCAAATTCCTACAAATTTTGTTGAAGCGCTAGATTTTATTTGTTTGCCTTTAATATTTCTTTCCGTTTCGCTTGGTTTTATATCCTTTTTGTTAAAATCTAAAAAAATTGTTTTTTCAGGAGCCAAATCTAGCCCAATATTACTTAAGTTTATATTGATTTTATGCATTGTCTTTTCAAGTATATTTTTACTTTTGTCCAACGTTGATCTATTACAATATAAAGCTAAATCATGCGCGAAACTGAGATACATGAACACTTTTTGGTAAATTTTTGATAATATTTGCAACATAAATGCAATCGAAGAGGGAACTTAGGACGCCTTGAGGAACCCCTTTATACGATCTTTTATCTGTATATTCTGTATTGTCAGCCAGTATCATTCTTTCAGCTGTTAAAAATGTAACATATTTTGATTTATAATTAACAAATTTTTTTTAAAGAATGTCAATATTTACACTATCAAAGGCGCTGCTAACGTCTAAAAATACGGAGTGAAGATCTTCTTTTTATTAAATGTTTCTTCTGCTGTTATCAATAAATTTGTCAGATTATTCATGGTACAACGTCCTTTTCTGAATCCGGTTTGCTTATTTGTTAATATATTTGTTAGTTCAACCCAGAATTGTAATTTATTTTTTAACATAGTTTCGAATAATTTACAAAGGTAAATAAATAAACAAATTGGTCTGACATTTTCCCCACCGGCTTTATCGATGAAGTGTACAAAGGTTTTTTTCCAATCATTTGGGTACTCATTTCATCTGTACATTTCTTTATATAAATCTATTAGGATTAATATATAATTTATCGGTAATTTTTCGTAATCATTTTCGTCAACTCCACATGATGATTTCATATTTTTACTTTCTAACGTGACATTCAATTCCATGAACCTAAATTAAGATTGAAGAAATTGATTGTCGCTGCACTGTGGTAGCCATTCTGGATTAGTTATGCATCACGGAGAGAAGATCTTTTCCATTGCAATTTTAATTTTTCCATTATCTTGTTGATTTTCAGAATCATGCAAGGGTTTTATTTTTATCTATTTATTTTTAAGAATCTTACTTTTATTCCATACATATTTCTAACTTAAATTGACATTTATACTTTACACAAAATTAAAGTTTTTTTGTTTTTTCATTTTGAATGATTTAGTGGCTAGTGCAACGCTTTTTTGTATTTCTTCTTATACCAAGAAGTGTTCTGTACGTTTACTAAAATTCTATTTTTTTCAATTTGCCTTGTCACATTCCGCATCCCACCAAGGAACTGGATGTTTATGAAATTGTTTATGGACATTTTTTTACAGGAGTATTTATTACTATAGCGTTACTCACTATTTTCGTAAATATAAAATATTTTTCTTCTGCGTTTACTTGCTCATATTCAGCTGTTAAAAATTGTGGATACTTTTCTATTAGGCAAGAATTTACTTTATCCCGGATTGTTTTAATAGACTTAATTTTGAAAGTTTTTTCTATGTAAATGTACTTTTCTAATTGTATATTAATTTCAATAGGGAAATGATCAGACCCTAATCTGTCAAATTGAACTGTTGTATTTACTTCATGCGCTAAATTTATACTAGAAGAAACTAAATCTATGTTCGATGTAGATGTCGTATTCTTTCGTCTATGTGTTATCATTGTGTAAAAAAGATTTGTTCTATACAAACTATTGAGAAAATTTTCACCATTTATATCGCTTTTCTTGCAATCCCATGCTGTGTGATAGGCGTTGAAATCTCCCATAAAGATAGTATGTTTGCTTTTATCAACATTGTTCAGAATGTCTTCCCATTGTACATGTGAAAGGGTAAAATTCGGAACTCTATAACATGCAATTATATCTATCTTAGGTTTCGTATTCATAAACGTTATATCTGCAATTTCAATTCACTGGTGTGGACTGTGTAGATTTTTTATTACAATATAAGCAATATTGTTGCGAACTAACAAAATTATCCCCCCTCCTTTTCCATAGAATTTATCTCTTCTGAAGGTCTTCAAACCGGGAAATTCGAATTTTTACTCATTGATTTCATTTTTAGTAGTTAGCCACGATTCCACAAAAATGAAAATCTCTATATTTATTAGTATATTTGCGACTTCTTCTTTATTTCTACTAATACTTCGGGAATTTCAAAACAACATTTTCAGATTTTTTTCGTATCAAGCCGCCATATTCTTTTTATATTTCACTTTTAGTTTAAAAAAGTTAAAAAATATTTAAATGAATTTAGCTGAAAATACATTCTGACATAGCGATTGTTTTCTATAACATTATAAATCGAATCTAAAATTTTTATCAAACCTTCAGTGTCTTGTGTGAATTCTTTGCTAATATTCAATATGTCTGTCTTGCCATGTATTTTATAGTAAAATTCCTGAAGTTGATGAAAGGTTATTATAGAGACGCCAATTATGTCGTCGAGTACTTCTTTAACATTCTTGTCTAGGAGTTGCTTTGTCTTTTTTTCGTCAGACTGTTCATTTAGATTTCTTTTTCTTCCTTTTGTGGATGGTTTTAAAAATTTACTGTCATCCTTCATTTTATTATTTACAGTTTCATTTTTTTCTTCCTCCATTACTTTATTAGGTTTTAAAGGTGTCTCGTTATTTGTTGTATTCGTAGTGCTCGTAGATAAAGTAGATATTGGAGGTGCCCTTTTTAGTGCTTTATTAATCGAGGTATCTTTTGTTGTATCCATATCTTTGTCGCTATAATTTTCTTTAAATTTGCTCGATTGCGATGTTACAATAGTTTGCGAGCATAGCTTGGCTGTGGTCCGTTTTGTTTACAAATATAGCATATAGTTGAATCTGTGCTCAAATATATCCACATAGGCATGTTGTCGTATACTATTTGTTTGATTCAGGAATTAAGTGTACTTCTTCGTCTTTCACGTAGACTTGTCGACGAAAACATAGAATGTGTGTTGTACCTGGTTGAAGCAGTCTGGCTCTTTTACTGTATATACCTGACACAGGTGTGATACCAGTAACTTTAAAATACTGTAATATTATTTCATTTGGTACACACGGACTTACATTTGATATCACTACACTTATTTTTTTCAACATATGACCTTATTTTATCTGTGGTATTTTTAGTCGTTATAAAGTTATCTATTAGTTTTTCTACTAATTGTTCATTGTTCAAGTAAATACATACTCTATTTACAGATACTTTGGAAATATGGGGGATATTCATTGAATCGATCAAAGTTTCCAAGCCATCAATGTAATCATCTATGGTGCTTATTTCTATAGATTCTGTAATGATAGCTTTTTCTTTCTTTAGAAGTAGTAAGTTGGCGTATGTTTTCTGTGGAATTTCACTTGGATTTTTTTGTGCTGCATTAGATAAGCCCCTGGTATCTGAAGCCATCGTTACACTGCCGTCAAGCTTTGCAAACTGCATAACCAGCTGCAAAGTTGCTATTAATGTAACACAAACTTTACTTCACTGTTGTATAATAAGGGATTCAATATCACTTCTTATTGTTGACACTCGAGACACTGACTTTAAACACGTCTGCTCGATACGGTATCTAATACCGAACTCGCTATCTTATACCTGTTTCCCATAATCATCTACAGGTATGCTTCAAATCTACGGTCCTCCACTCAATTCTTTTATTAAATATTAAAATTTGAAGATAGAAAATTTAGTTAGAAAAGTAGCTATCATTTATAGTTTATCATTTTCGAAAAATTTTAAGGAAGCAAACTTAGTTTCCGACCTTCACATTTCGATGGCGATATAAGTAGTACAAAAAGTCGAACGTGTCGGATCTAGTAGTTATATTTTAGTTTTGACATATACCAATAAAATTCAGTTAACAGACGCCATTATTTGTGTAAACATTATAATTTTTGTCTGAATGAAATATGAACGTGATAAGTCGTTTTTTCGACATGTTCTTTTGCACTATTTGAATTTCAAAAGCAATGTAGCAGGAACTAATCGATTGGTTCAAGAATGTTATAGCGATCAAGCTCCATCGCTTACAACATGCAAAGAGTGGTTTCAGCGGTTTAGAAGCAGAGATACTGATTTTAATGACAAAAAACATTCTGGACAACCAAAAAAATTAGAAGATAGTGAATTGCAAGCATTATTGGATGAAAACTCAGCTCAAACGTGAAAATAACTCACTAATAAGTTAGAAGTCAGTGACAGAGCAGTTGGCAAACGTTTACATGCGATGGGAAAAATTCATAAAGACGGAAAATGGATGCCACAAGATATAATCGAAAGTGCCAATCTGAATCAATATAACATCGATACAAATACGAGGGTAGTCCCAGAAGTATCTGGCCTGACCTAGAGGTGGTGGTAGTTGCTCAAAAAATCCCACTGTATTACAAAATACACAATCTATAAAGCATATTCCAAGTTGGAAGTCGCCATGATGTTTAGTATTTATTTTACAGCCATTAATAGTGAACCTTTTCAGTGGATTTATAAACATGGAAGAAATGGGTTATTGTTTTGTGATACAATACATTTATTTGAAAGGCCAGAGCCCAACCAATATAAAAGCTGAACTAGACTCTACTCTGGTAACGAGGTGACGACTCCAGAAATGTTGAAGAAAATCAACAAAGCGGTACTGAATGATCATCTACTGAAAGTGCGCGAGGTAGCAGATATGGTAGGTATTTCAAAAAGTGCGGCACATCGCATATTAACTAAAAATTTGGAGATGACAAAACGGTGCCCAAGATGGTGCCGCGTTTGCTGATAATGGAACAAAAACAGAATCGTGAAGATGTTTCAGTTAAACGTTTAGTAATATTTCGCAAAAATAAAGCCGAATTTTTGCGTCGTTTCTTAACCATAGATGAAGCATGGGTTTACCACATTACATCCAAGAAAAAGAATAATCAAAACAATGGATTCATAAAGGAGAACCGACTCCAAAGAAGGTGGTACAAATAAACAAATACTGGGATTTATTAAAATGAGTACAAAACAACAACAAACGTTTCAATAAAATAAGTTTAATATATAAAAAGAGTAAATATAAAACTATGCGTACCGAAGCAAAAACCAGAAAAGCAATGACTCAAAGGCGCTATTTTGTAGACTCTTCACTCCACTCGAAAAGGATTCCAATTACAAGAGATACGCCCCGCTCGTGCCGACCGCAACCCAAACTCTTCGCGCAGCCCGACGAATGGTCGGAAAGGCCGAGGCGGCCAATCATACGCGTCCCTTGATTTTAAAATTCTCAATATTTTCCGAAAGCCAGAATACCACCTATTTCAATATAAGTCTGTAAAAATGCTTTATTTTAAGGAAAATATCTGAATTTCCCGTCTCAGCTCGGATTACTGTTTTTAGCAAGCATAACCATTTAACCTCTTTTGAAAACCTCAAGATTTTCTCAATAGCAAGTCTTCTGCCACCTATTTGTAAAATCGTATATAAGCTCTTTTACGAGAAAATATTCGGTTTTCCCGTCACGGCACGGTTCCAATATGTACATTATTTGTACACGTAGTTCGGCCTATAACGAGAGTCTTCTCGTGATTTTTAGGGGCCTTTTTCATTGACTTCTACTTTTATAGTCGCTTCGTAATATACAATTTTCTTAAATTTAAGCATTTCAAAATCTCTCTTTTCTTATCTTTGCTTTACAAACCAAAAAATTGCGTTTCATTTAACGTCTCGTGAGATTATTTATCTTGCAGCCGCTTTTCTCCGAGGTAATCTAGTATCCGAGTCAAATTGTATATATTTTTTCTTTAACTATAAACACAACATCGCTTGCTAATATAAATAGATATATTATCATTCGCTTTATTTCTTTACATACGTTTTAAATTTCAATATAAAGGTTTAATATTACATAACTTTTAAACTCGATACAATATTAATTTATTAATATAAATTACTCCCAGGTACTTCTGGGAGCGATACAACATCGCACTGTCATTGCTTACCAGATAAAAAAAAAAGTTTTCTGTGGCGTATTGTAACTAGTGCTGAATTGTACTACGAGCTACTAAAGCCGGATGAAACCGTCACTGCCGAAGTATAGCTATGCCAACTGAATGATTTGCAACAGAAATTTGTCCATCAGCAAGCGCGAGCAATAGGCGCAAAGTCATTCTCTTGCATGTGAACGCTCGGCCACATGCTGCGAAAACCGTCAAAAACACCCTGTTGGAGCTTGAATAGAAAGTGTTGCCGCACCCAGCGTACTCGCCAGACATAGCGCCTTCTGATTATCACCTATTGAGACCAATGCAGCACGACCTCGTTGATACGCACTTCCGACATGTTCAAGAAGTGCGAGAATTTATGGATGATTGGATCGTCTCGAAACCGCAATCGTTCTCTCGCTACGGCATCACGATATTGCCAGAAAAATGAGAAAAAGTAATAGAAAATAACAGAAAAGATGTTGATTAAGCTAACGTGTATCCATTTTGCATCACAAATATCTTTTTTCTGTTAAGAAAGGTCGGAAATTAAGTTTTTCTCCTAATATATACAAAAAGTTTTGTTTATAACTGATAATCTCTTAAGGCGTCTTTCATCAATCGCTGTCGACTCAGAAGATAAGTTTTTATTATTTTGACGTACACTGGTGGACTCATGTAATATCCATTATCAACATAAGCAATTCTGTTTAGCTTCGTGTAACAGATGCAAACATATATACTGTGACAAATTACAATGTAGGAAAAACCACAGATATACTAACTAACGTCCTGCAAATTTAGCAATGTGAACTTTATACATTACTAAAATCATATTTGCTAAAAGAGATGAAACCATTAATAATGTAATATTTCTATTTAAAAATATAGAGAAATGTTACTAAAGTGGTAGCTAAATAATTTTATTTATATATTTTTACTGTTTACATCAGAGATACGTACAATGTCTATGAAAAACTCGATGTCTTCCTTAAAGAAAAAGTTATTACAAACCCATTTTTTAAAAACAATAAATAATAGAATGCTGTAGACTATTGACTTTATTATTTTTTGAGAAGCTTCCTCGAGAAAAGATAGTTTTGTTTTATATAAAGATGTTTACGATATGAGTATATTTTATGTTTATTTTAGGATCTGTTACATAGGACTCATAGAAAGTCGGTAATCGTTTCCAAAAAATGCACAATTTTTTACTAAAATTTGTATTTCTTTTATTTTTTTAAAGATTAACTGCGTGGACAACATATAAGTTATGTCATTATTATAGTTTTCGTTATCCAATAATTGCATACATATTATATATATATATAATTAGTTGATCCAGAGTCAGTGAAATAAAATTAAAATTTAATATCTTGAGATTTCGACTTCAAACCATAGTATAAATTAAAAGTAATTCTTGTAAAGATAATAAGAACTGTCTCACTCAATTTGAAAAAATTCCATCAGAGTGTCTTAGCCTTCAAAAAATTGAAAACTCTGTGGCAAGTATTGTATTCATAAAATCTGTTTAAATGTTGCACACAATATACATTTTTTATGTACTGTTAGTAAAGTTAATCAACAGTTTCTTCAATACATACAATTGTATTCATCAAATACAATATCATTTCTATTATCTTTGAAGCTCGTCAATAAGTTTTTGTTTTAAGAATTTTCATTTCTAATGATAATCATTCTTGTTTTAATCGCCATATGATTAAAAAACCCTCTTCTGATGACTAAATTAATAAGATACGTGTTTTTGTCATAATTATATAATATTTATAATAATCATTAGAAAGTATCAATTTAATTTCAGATATAGACCTTACGAACGAAATCGCTGATTATACATTTCCAGAGAAACATATGATTACTTATCCAGAATATAGAAAAACATGTAGTAAATGATAAGAAATTTGTTCAATTCATTGTTATTTTTTGTTTTTTTTTTTGAATATATTTTGAAAATTTTAAATTGCTCTGAAAATTCGATTTTATCACCACTGAATATAAAAATTAATTTGATTAATAGATCTTTTAGAGACAAATTTTTTCCTTGCATTGTAAAACTTGTAAATGAAGATGTTTCCTTATTTCTTTTACTAGTTGTAAGGTCGGTTAAATAAATAAACAGTAATTGAGCCAATAATTATGTTATTTATTGGCTCTTAGGGAAAAGCCTTGAAAAGGTATAAAAATCTCACAAAATGATGTAGATATATAATTTTTGTTATATATTTGTTCCGAAAGAATGAATGTTGATGTTGATTTTATGTACTCGGTACGTAGTGCACGATACATATTCGATATATTGTGCTGCTGACAATTTACACAGGGCCCCGGTAGTCAGAATTGCGTCTGCCTCATCAAAAGCTTGTGTTAGCTTTAATTTTTTTTTTATATTGCGTTTAATTGCATATATAATTATGCAAATGTATATAAATATGTGACGTATAATTAAATGAATGATGAGAATCGTAAAAATCAATAAAAATGAATTATAGAATTAAAAAATGGTTTAACACGATTACGCGATTAAGATAGAAATGAGTCATTCGCTCTCGAAAACGGATCTCGGTGGACTAACCAGTCGCGCAGTGATTATGTGTCGATAAGATTCAGCTCTCCTTTGTCCACAGTATAATAACTACAATATTTTATGTTACACATTGGAAAAGAACCTTTTCGTTCTTGGAATATTTTTCATGCCCAGCTGGTTTCGTTAGCTTTGTTAAAAGCTGAGATATTTCAAAACAAATGCAATATTAAGAATTTTTCATCAATCTATAATATTTTGGAGTAATTACGACTTTTTTTGTATTTTTATTTTCTGATTTCTGAATCATTGAAATTACTGGATATATTTATCCATACGATAATAATAGTTTGATCTTAAACTAATTTCGATGTATTTAAAGTTCCGAGTCAGTAATTTATTAATATTAATTATCAAAGACTGTTGGCTAGAAAATGGCAATCATTTGAATTGGACTGTTACATCAATAGAAATCATCGGAAGGCGTGGAATGCAAACCATTTCATCATTTACATAACTTGTGAACATAATAGCTTTAATTGTATTATTTCAATGAATATTTCATGGATATCTCATTCTTTTACATAAGTAAGTCGGTATGCAGATAGTCCTTCAAGATCAAAAGAATATAAAAAATTCTTCTAAATGCTTTTTTGCATCCAATAAATTTATGATTTACATACTTTAAATTTTGCTAACTTTTATAAAATAAAATTATTTATTTGAAATGCACACAGGCTTTTAAACGCTATAATTGCCCATTTGCAGAATTACAAATATTGCTTGTCCGAGGATAAAATTTGATTTTTTCACGTATGCTTTCGATAATCGTAGCGGCTATGTAATTAATAAATGCGGTTTATTCATTCATTCCATATGTTCTTTAATCAAAATGTTTTTATATTATTTTTACCTGCATAAAACATTCCCCCACCATACAATCAAATTATCAGAAATATATATCTACACCATTTACCTAGCATTCGCCCATGATTCTGCCCGTGAAGTGGGGAAAATATATTCTCAAATTCAGTGAGATAAATGCTGGTTAGAAAAATCTGCTCCAGAGTGGCCGGTATATTAAAACTGCTAAAATTTGATACTCTCATCACATTTCCTTAGTTCGAGTACCAAATTTGGTCACCAATTCAAATAATGGTCACAGCGTATGCTGCTAAACATTGTTGGTCACGAGATGTGCGGCTTCGCTACTCTACTAAGGTTTCATTACTATGTCACTAATAGATATATATCCATCATTGTTTGAAATAGTTTAACTGGAATAATAAGCAATATTTTTAGAAACTTATTATCTCATCTGTTACTATATATAGCACGCACGCGTGAATTACGACATGAATAAAGTCTTTTTGAAAATTATCATCGATTGTCAAATAAATAATCTTATGTTACTCCAAAAAACCAGAATTATATTTTTTCTAAATTTCATTGCACTTGATTAATTAGTTTCCGAGATTTTTGTAACCATACAAACAAACGGCCTGACTTATGGATAAACGACCTGAGTATGGATTCATATATATATATATATATATTTCTATTTTGTTCTAATGAACGGTGATTGAAGATGTGAGCGAAGTATCGAGATACCAACAAATAAAAATTTAGGTCAAAGTGTTTTTGTCCTCAATTAGAATACAAAAGATATATTATACTTTTACAGACATTATTTTTATTATTCAATATATGTAGTCTTTTTTATGAGAAACTGAATAATTATTCTGTTTGCTAATGCATTTTAACATTAAAGAACTTGGTTACCAATAAATATATTCTATTAGTTGAATTTATCATATGAATAGTTAACTTGACATAGTTCATGTGTAAAAATGATAATTAAATCTGCATAGAATCAGTACATAGTTTTATTCATTTGAGGAACACCGTCTTAAAATACTTAACCTATGAGAGTAACCTAATTTTATTAATAAACTTGTAATGTCCTCGTATAATTTTTACCAGGGTTATATTTTATCTTAACTCTTTCAAGTAGAATATTCATCTAGATGGTGTTGAATGTTGTTCATGTATAACTTCATTTCGCAATAAATGAGAGATTATTTGTTAATTATTTCACAAGCCAAGTGAACAACTACAGATTCTATGAAACAGGTCATTTCCAGTAGATTTTTCATTGATGAATAGGAATACAATGTCAAAATTGCTTTATCTCCTAATTTTTTTAAGACCTACTTTAAAAAAGCGACAAAATGCAGCCGAAATTTTGCTGAAAATGATTTATTTTAGCTAATATGCACTTTTGACGTCAAACTGTGCTATGAAATATTATCTTCTTTTGAATTAAATTATTATGCTATCAAATTCCTCTGAAGTGCTTAAGTCAGAAACAAGACGTAATTAATACTTTTATGTTTTTTTTATTTTTATTATATGTAAAGAGGTTATATTGTATATTCAAAAAATCTTGATAAGAAAACATATTTCTCCAAAGTAATATTAATTATAAAATTATTTCAATTATACTTATATAATCTCATGTCATTTTAGCATTGAGTGTATTTAGTCAATGGTAGAAGCTTGCGTTTCAGATATTTCTGAAATTAATAGAAGACAGTTGCATATTATATATTTAAAGTTCAGTTAATTTGTAGTCGAGATGGCTAACTACGCTATTTTTTCAGTTCTCTTCTTAATAGTTTTAATGTCTTCAGGAAATTATGGTAAGTATATGCATTCCCAATTTCTAATAATTGTATTTGCAGAATATTCGAAATTAAGTCTGTTTCTGTATGGAACTTAAATAATTAAATGATTTTTATTATTTAATAATAATGTCTTTCTATGCTCCTATACGGAAATTTCAATATTCAATCAACAAATATATAAAAAATAGAAAAAATGTATCCCTTTCCATCCCATAGGTTTGGAATTGTCAAAAACACGAAAAGTGATTATTACATAATTAATAATATTAATTATATTACATAATAAATAATAATATTACATAATAATGTTTTTTTTTTGAATCTGTGAATGCTATTTATACATTTCCAATGTCCGTTCAGCAAGAATAATCCTGGAAAACAGATACTAGAATATGTGCGACTCGACCCAAAACTTATGTCACTACGCACTAAACACATATCTCCGCGTTGTTGCACCGACATCAGTCCGGAACTGTTATTCACATTACTTTATCCTGAGCGGAATTCCTTGCGTGGTCCATTCGCGATCATTCCTTTCGTCCTAGAATCTCATGCATACTTGAAATTGCATTCACTCATAACACCCTTTCAATCATCCAGACATCCATCCTCTCTTTTGCTCCATAGCACAACTGCCAGCTGTCCGCGTCCGTCCTCATAAGTCTCATCACGTTTTCTGGAGTGATCGCGCCTATCCTCGTCTGTAGCCCTAATCGTAACTAGGTCCAATGCTCGCACACGAAGAATATTTGCTCCACATCGTCCCAAACCCACCCGCAATACTTGCATTCCGGAGTGGTAATCTTCTTCATCCTGCAGAGATACTTACAGAAGTATCCATGTCCGGAAAAAACTGGGCAAGGTAAAAGTTCACCTCCCCGTATTGCCTCCCCTTCCACGGACCGATTTCGGGTATTAGTCTTTTTCATCCATTACCCTCATTCGGCCATCGTCCACCGTCTCTGCCACGTCTCGATCGCCTTTATTCGTTCTTGAGTCACAGCGTCTTCTCTTCCAACATTCGGGCTCCACTCGTAAATACACTTTCGTGCAGCCGCGAGTAGATCGATGGGAATGACTCCAGCGATAACGAAAACCGCGCTCTCAGGCACAGTGCGATACGCGTACGCGATTCTTAACGCATCCACCCTTTGTACGCTTTTCATGGTGTTAGCTCGTTTTCGTACATTCATCACGTCGACCCATACTTCCGCCCCGTAAAGCAAGATCGAGTGAGTAACGCTCAGCAGTAACCTACGTACGTTCTGTCTAGGTCCATTCGTGCTGGCCATTAGTCTGCTTAGAGCCTTGATCTTTTCTGCTGCCTTATTCGTCACGATTCGTAGGTGAGGCCAAAAGCTTAGCTTCGTATCCAAGGTGATTCCAAGATACTTAACTTCACTCCTGGCCTCCAATCTTTCCGTCCCTACCCTCATCGTGACCACCGTTTCTATACGTCTACGAGTCAGCAGCGATAACTCTGTCTTTTGCAGCGCGAACTGAATGATTTGTATATTAATTCTGTCAATGTTATGACTATTATTTACTGTACTGTATTAATACAGTAAAACTTCATATTTTTAGATTAACAATTTTAATTAATAGCAAAAATAGACGTAAAATGTAATTTATGTCTCCCTCTGCCATATGAGCGTATTAGGATGAGATTCAGAAATTGGTTTTCAGGGATTTTCATCACAATCATAATCAACAAAAAGATTTAATGACTGTTTAAAATTTTTAACTATCAATAAAACTACAAAAATTTGAAAAATGGATATATTTTTTCACCCCATAAATGTATTCAAATGTATTCTGGAAATCGGCTTTTCGCTAATTATCAACTTTCGTTAATTCATTGCAATCACTTCAGAAAATTTTGACATTTTAGTACCTACATGAATTCACGCTAAATTATATCTTGTATTGGCAGATAAAGCAATTCCCTCAGTAGACTTAGCTTTTATTGGACAGAAAATAATTTTAAATTTGTATACTATAGGTCTATTATAAAACGAATTAAATAAATTTATTAAACACTAATTTTTTATTATTCTTTATGTCTATGTTAAGATTATGAATTTAATAAGTTAGACAAGTTTGAATATAATATATTTATTGCTTCTTCCAACTTATAAGTAAATTTTGTTAAGTAGACTAACTTTAAGTTGAAAATTATTTCACGAAAATTATTATAATGTAAAAAAAATGTTAATAAGTTTAATATTATATATTGCACTACATGTTATGCTATATTTTTAGCCATAATAATGAAAATTCATTGTTATGATATATAATACTATAAATATTTAAATATAAGTATAAATAAGTTGACAATATAAGAAATAATCATTATTTATAATAATTATTGATGCAAAAAAGAAATAATTCGACCAAGCTACGGTGATCATTGACCACTATGATCCTGCAAGCATGCCTGACTGACTGACTGACTACCCTATGGACGTCGGGTTCAACTTTTCTGATCATTATGGTTTTTTGCTTAGAGCTCCTTCGAAATCTATGCAATCTCGAATTTTAGCAGCATGTTCAGCCTTTCTCTCACCTTCTACGGGGTTTACAGCTATCCAAAAACGGATCAATAAAAAAAAAATCCAAAATCCTCCATCTTTTTATCTTATCACAAATATTACCAAAACCACATAATGATATTGATCAGATCTGCCCTAACAGAGACGCTGAAGGTCGGTATCGTTTCTGATTTTATGTTACCCAGATACGTCAACATCCGATATTCTAAAAGATGTACTTCCTTCTTGTTAATATTAAAGTTTGACTATACTAGAGAATATAAAAACCTAATTTTAATGTTAATGAGAAAGTGAAAAACATTTTCTTCAAAGTATTACCTATTTTTTTTTCTACATTTGAACCAGTTTCTGGTAATTTGTGAATAAAATGCCTATAATATTGTTTGTCTTTTGAAGCAAACCAATCAACACATTACCATATGCTTCGATAAGCGTTGGATGCGATTCTGCAGCATTTTTCTTCGAATGAGAACAAAAAATTAATGCTTTCGAAAAACCATCACTTCTGGTTAAAAATTCGACATTTTTAACGCGATCAAAAAATATGATGTTTTTTCAAGGAATTAATGTAGACTAAATATTCTTGACAGTTGACATAGCAATCAAACAAGAAAAATTAATGTTCGTTCACAAAAAAAGTTTCCTATCAAGACATTTTTATCTTGATGCTCACTTTATATCGGTACACCTGGTATTTAATGAAAACTCGCTTGCGACATAACTTACAATCAATAAAAGAAAATATAGATTTGACTTAGTTGCAATTACAGATATCTTTGGTCAAATGCCCTATATATATAGATTTAATTAAAATTAGATGTTTTGCGAAAGCAAAACTGGTCAATTGAAGTTGCAACAGGCTAAGCAAACGATGTCCTCTATAATAAGTCTAGTACATAATATTTATCGATGTTGATTATTATTTTACGATATAATAGGAAAAAACATATTGTGAAAATAAAAAATTCGATCAAATCTATGGACACATGTATTTATGCGTATTTTCAAATGAAAAACATTTCTATTGTTAATATATAACTATACTGTTCATATATCATACAATAATTTCTTTTTTTTACGTTTAAGTTTCTGCATTAACCATGGAAAGTATTCTTAACGGAAAATCTGAAGAAAATATGCATTTCACATACCAAGCTGCAATTATAGGTAGAGAAAAAGATGCACGCGAAGATGAGGAATCATTTGCCTGTAATGCTGCGATTCTTGATAATTTTTTTCTACTAGGAGTTGCTCATTGTTTGTATAATCGAGATGGAACATTAAAAGAACTAAATTTTGCTGTCATTGTGGGTGCTACTTTTGCAAATCTTAAGAATAATGTAAAAATACAAGTTTATAAAATATACACTAATTTATTTGATCCTGAAACTTTTGATAATGATGTTGCTGTTCTTAGGGTAAGAAAACATATATTTAGAATTTTCGAATTAAAGTGTGAAAATAATTTATACTATAATTATACTAATTATTATTTGTAACAATATTTTCTCAAAGTTTAAGTGTAACTTTTCCATGATTATCATTATAGGTAAGAAGAAGTTTAGATCTTGATAAAAATTGGCACCTGGATGCTATTCCTGTAGCGGACAGTGACAAACTATTAAATTTAATAAGTAGAGAAGGAATAGTCACAGGTTATGGCGTGCATAAGATAGAAACCACTACCGAAGACGGAGTCGTAAAAAGAACTGGAGTAACAATTGATTTTCGTCTAAGATCTGGACGTGTGGTAATTGTTGGCATGGATAAATGTGAAAATGCATTTCCAAATATTCAAAATCCAGGAACATTATGTGCTTTAATGTTACCTAACGATGAAGGTGAAAATACTGGTGCTTGTTTGGTAAGTGTAAATTTCTTAATGCATTCAAAGATCGGTTATGTTGAAAAATCAAAAAATAAATAATATTAAACGACATTAGAATTAAACGTTAAGGTTTATTATATTTTATTTTATTTACATAAAATATAATTTGCTATGAATCTTGTAAAATGAACATCTTAGTTGATCATACAAAATATTATTTTGAACAACCATGATTGCCTGTCTCCGAAAACAGTCGAGCTTGTTCAAATAATTGTAACAAGCAAGAGAACAAAAGTAATTATAATATATTTTTTATCTGATCTGGGGATACGTTATAAAGTTCAAAAAATCGTACAATTAATGTACGATGTCTGGTTAAAATCTGTCGTCGACCTCTTCCAACAATTTTCTTTTCTAAATGCTAAGACAATCTAATACTGTCTTTATTAAATTAAATCACAATAATGTTGTTAATAAAATTAATTGTGTCAAAAATTTTACACTGGTACCTATATTCAATCAAAAACTCAGTCCAAAAATTGTAATTATAAATATGAAACACTCATTTAATTATTTAAGGATAAAATAAAATAGAATAGAATAGAATAGAAATGAACACAAACATAGTTTTGTAAGTATTGTTCTAAGGTCATTAAAATTTTCTCAAAAAAAACATTGAAACCATTACAGGAATAACAACCTTTTGAATAAAGATAATAAAACTTAACCTGTTTATTATGCATTGAAATAGATAATGCTTACGCATATATAAATGAGTATATAGATAACATGAAATAATAACATAAATTGAAAAATCCATTAGAAACACTTGAAACGAAATAATTAGGATTATTCTCAACTAACACTTCA
The DNA here is from genome assembly GCA_018907035.1 of Sycobia sp. Sy_11. Classification (NCBI taxonomy): domain Eukaryota; kingdom Metazoa; phylum Arthropoda; class Insecta; order Hymenoptera; family Epichrysomallidae; genus Sycobia; species Sycobia sp. Sy_11. The sequence goes on from JACCIC010000042.1 coordinate 2,237,660, forward strand.
TAATAATAAATTAAGCAAATTATTGTGTTAATCGAAAGTTTCGGAACATTTATCTCAACAATTATTAATTAATAGACAGTTATATCTGATACCGAAAAGTCTTAAGAAATTGTAGAAAAATTTTTTGGTATCATATACATAACCGTTAGATTTAGTAAGTAAAACACTTATAACCCGACTATTTCGTAAGATAATATATTGTTCTCATTAGATGTAACTTCTTTATCTACACTAATAAATATTTTTATTAGTTTTACAGTCGTTTTAACAATTGGAAGATTTGATAAATTCTTCATTCAAAAATATTTAATGGAACTTACAAGGACAGTTTACAGTGACTAATTAATCAAACAACTCTACATCACAATACGTTACCTTTTATCACTCAAAGAGACTTCCTTTTCATTTTGTTTAAATTATGTACTGTTATATATTTTCAATTGTATTATTTGTTTCTTTACTATCCATGCATTTATCATATCTTTAAATCTTTTCCACACGTTCAATTCGGGATTTTTTCTATTTGGACTGGTGATAACTTTTCATAAATATAATATATTTAAGATTGTAAATGATAAAATTCAATTAATTATAATTAGTTTAGAAAAAATTCTTAAGGATAACACAACAGAACTACTACTTGCCAGATTCATCTAGCTATATTTACTAATTTCAGAATTTGCACTATATTCACTATATTCATTAAAGTTCTCATATTTTCTATAATTACTACTTTTGTTATCACTTGTCTTTGAGTATTTTGAACCCAATGGATGATCAATTTCAGTATATCAGTCACTGAGTATCAAGTCCAACCTTTTCCCCATGAGTCTAGAATAGACAAGGGTTAGACCTACTATCGATAACTTATCTCCTTTAAGATACGTTGGAGATGTTCCTGTGCTGTCTAGTTTCAGTTCAACATAAAAAATGTGTCAAGTACATATCTACGTCCATAAGTTTTTTAACTATCTAAAACTGAGCGTGCACGCGCGCGCATGTGTGTGTATTTAAATTGAAATTAACTATAATAACAATCTCATGCAAATAATTATTCATCTTTCTATCAAGATACAAAGATTCTTATTACTAAATTAAGATATATTTTTATTTTAATAACTATTACAGTTATTATTCAAATAGATGTAAGAACTTTTAAAGAGTACAAGTCTTTTTAAGTTAAACTTTGCACCCTTGTTATTTTAATGAAGTCTAGAAATTGGATAATCCTTTGAGAAAAGTACAGTCTTTGAATTTAATTCTACTAAAACCTTTTAGGATGATTTTCCGAGCAACTAAAAATATTAGTTACTAATGTAAATTTTAAATTTATAATTTCTTTTTGTACAATATTATGATAAAAATCTAAATACAGAACAACATTATGTAATATTATATAATGCTTATGTTTCAGTGTGATAGCGGCAGCCCACTTGTTATAGCTAATACACTTGTCGGTATTTCAAGTAAGCACAAGACGCTATGTGACGATTCTACGGAAGGTAGTATATATGTCGATGTGTCACAATTCAAATCATTTATTGATGCCGTCATCAAAGGACGTTCTTATCCAAATGTACGAATTGATAAAAATAATGTATATGCTGTATACCTTGATTAAAATTTTAACAGAAAATAATTTTTACAATACTTATCAGAAAAATATTTCAGAGAAAATATTACAGGGTAAAAGTGAAATGAATAATAATAATAATGAAATCAAGATAATAGAAATTGATTTAAATGAATCATATACTTACTGCATACTATACGAATAGTTTTCATGCTTAATCATACACATACACTATAGATTTTCTTCATTATATCATAATAATCTAATAAAATTAAAAATGTAATATGAATTTTTTAATTATATGGTTGAAACAATTTTTTCTTATTAATAGAATATTTTCTTATTACCGAACTAAGATTTTACATTAATATGTATAGAAACAGGGTTTGAAATATATTTTATACATAAATTTTTTTTTATTAAATATTTAAAATTATTTTATAATGTAATTGTAATGAATTCTCTATTTTATATCGAAGAAAGCATATTTTTTAAATTGACTGACAGACGTCCAATATTATATATCCAATTTATGCACCATGAGCATACAACATAAACCTTAAAAATCAGACATAAAGCTTCGATTTTACGTACACTGTTCTATAAATCTTATGTATAAGGTAGATATAAATAAATCATTAGAAATAAATACCAATTAATAAATATTTTTTTATTTATTGGTCTTACAGTCCAATCAATTCCATCCAAAAATAAAATAAAATAAAAATAAAATAAAATAAAAATAAAAATAATAATAATAAAAAATAAAAAATAAGAAATAAAAATAAAAAATAATAAAAATAAAATAAAAAAATAAAAATTAAAAATAAAAATTAAATTAAAAATTAAATTAAAATTATAATGACAGTCAGACTGTCCTTGTTTACATTCACCCCCGTAGACTAATCTGAAAATAAAATATTAGCTGAAAAAATTCTTTGTTAGTAAAGTGCAGTCTGACTGTCCCCAACACCCTTACCTAATTGAAGACTTGTCCAACGTTTCGAGCTCGCTACGGCTCCTCATCAGGACTGGAGCCATTGCTAGTCTAGCCGTACACTTGGAAATTAGCTTCGACGTTGCTAGCCCGTACTTGTTTTGCTATATCTCTGGCGGCATCAACTGTTTTTTGACTCATTAGAGAATCATCCATGTGATTTATACATTCATTTAATAGTACTGTTTAATACAATCGCAATACGGTATCATTAAATACATTAATGAAAATAATAATAATAATAGTATCTAAAACTATTCTACATACATTCTGCATACATACATATTCTATCTACAACTAACAATATTAAGTTAATCTTAATTACTTATTTTTATTATTATTTACAAAACAAACTCAAATTATTTTATTCATATAATTAAACTCATTTAAATTATAACTTATATAAGTAATATGACTGAATTACACTTAAAAATAAATTATACATTTTCATAAACAAATTATAGATTTTTATAAACAAATTACATATTGTCATTAACAAAGGCTCTTTCCATTATACAATACCCAATTATGTAATTTATAAATTATCTTTTGCCGCAAGGCAGAGACAAAATCGAGCACATGTTTTATATGCTATATTTTAATAGTTAATAAGCAAATCGACATGAGTCAAATAGAGTTCAACGAGCTAAAAACTTTACTTCGCGTATGTGCTAAGAATTTACTTAGCGCACTAGTGTTTAAATGTATTGTGTGTATATGAATATTATTTTTCTTTATTAATTTCTCCATAATTTAAGATTTTGAATAGATATTTATGATATTTGAGTATTTACCATTTTTAATAATAGAAATTATTAATATAAAAATTACATTATTCAATTAGACTTAAATCCTTTTAATTCGGTATGTTCATACCCTTAGCAGCATGAAAATACTATTTGATAAACAACGATTAGTTAATATGTTGTTTGATTTATTCTTATTTTTATTATATGTAAAGAGGTTATAACATGTATGAAATTTTGATATCACTATATTTTCTTTAATCTTTACTCAACTATGAAACTATTTTAATTCTACTTATTTATTTCCATAAAATTTCAAGAATTGGTATATATAGCAGTTAACAAACTAGCTTGTCACATATTCCTATGTATTGTTAAATGATAAAGATTGTATTCATAATGGCTAGCTATAAATTATTTACTGCGATTTCTTTATTAACTTTCAATTATGTAGTAATACATGGTAAGTTTTTATCTTTATATTTTATATTTGAAAATTTTACTAAAATTTGATCAACTTAATAATATTATTTAAAATATTCAAATACTAAAACCTTATCAATTTATAAAATAGAGCACTTTAAGTAAGTCTTTACATTTCTTTAAAGTGATTCTTTCCGCATTTGGCTTATGGTTTGATTAATATGTTATAGATAAGCATCGAGTTTAATTAATCCAAAAAATGACCGCTTATTCGATGAAGTAGAGTGAACTTCTACCCAGCTAATATCAAAATTTAAATGTTAAAATTGAGTATTATTTTGTTCTTTTTTCGTTCATTGCTCGAATTGTAAGATTTAAAATAGCAGCATATATGTACAAGAATAAGAAAAAGATTATTTCTTGTCTTCGTTTTGAATGTATTGAAAAAGTATTAGATATTAACATATATTTACAAAATATATTTATTAACTATTTTTAATATTACTATAAATATAATATAAATTTATTAAACGTTATTATATACAGATGGTGAACTTATCCACGTTCTTCAAAACAAGAATCAAAATTATTTGCTCGCCAACGTTACATTGTAAATAGAAACTTTAATCACCAAATTGGAATCGAATATTTGAAATAGGTTCGAATAGAAATTTGCTCGTAAATGTGTAAAGTTTTTTAGTTATTATCAATTAAACTGAGATCATTTTACTTCTTTATATGTCACATTTGCACAATGTTTAGGCTTTATATTATTATTATATTATTAAGTACTGATGTAAATGAAATCTACCGCACCAGCCCTCAGCATCGACTTGTGTCGAAAAGAAAGCAACTGATGCCAAGACAAAAAAAGTGAAATTATCCGACTCTCCTTTTAGGTTTAACGATATAACCCAGGAGTACCATCAGCCCCTTTTCGAATTAGGTATCTGTTCTTCTTTCACGAATTCTTGGCATCCGATGCTCGCTACGCCTTGGATGTTTCATCTAGCACTGTATGTCTATCGTCTCACAGGTGTTACTTTACTCAATTACATAGGAATAATACTATTAACGAATTGGAATACTTCTATACATTCTTTTAAGAATGTCCTTATCAGCTTACAACTTTCTAATTTTGAAATTATTACCATGTATCATAAACGGAATCATTATTTATATCTTGGAAAAATACTAACATATGTATTCTATATTGCAACATTATAAGTTATTTTCAATCCTATAATTTCCTAAAAATCCTGAATTCAAACAAAGTCTTCCTTATCCATTAGTAATTATAATAGAATTAATTTATTACATAATTATTAAAATATGACGTGAAAATCAGCGGCATTGGCAAAAAAGGCAGTCGCGTCTGAAACTGCGCCCATATGCAAGATGTATACATCCCTGCACATGCTGCAATTATTCTTTATGGCTATATTGCCCATATTATGCGCCGGTTAAAATCATAGAACACTACTGAAAATGCTTACCATCTATCCGGAGTTGATTCTTTTCTGTAGAGTCGATTTTCTTTACCAACCACAAATATGGCAACTCGCAAGAATTTTCTCTAGATAACCTTTACTAAAATTTCAGCGTCCCGCGAGTCGATTTCATATCTTAAAAAGCTCAGTTTGATTTTCACGATTTTCAGCGTGAACGGTGTCTCCAATAAGTGCGTGTTAAGTAGGGGAAAGAGCGTTGCGTGCTATCGTAAATTAGCAGAAATAAGAATCGAAAATGAAAGGCTTGTGTGACACACACACTGTATATAGCCGTATTCGTGGAGAAAGTAAACAGTCTTTGTTGAGAGACGCTTCTAGGTAAATTCATGGTAGACCTCCCAAGCGGCTATGGAGCCGTGACTGACGTCGCGAGGTTCTCATTTACAAGACGATATGTTCGCGACACTCTTTAAGAAATAATGCAAAGGTGCTCTTTTACTTGAGTCGTCGCCTCATTCTTATAAGCGCCAGAGTGAAAACCTTAAATGTTTCATTCGACTTTATGTTGTAAATTGCATTCGAATTTCAATATTGTTTATTATTATTATTATGATTCTTATTATTACTATATTATTATAATTTTATAATAAATATAGATAATTGATATTCCTTGTATTTCGTATTATTTACGGCTTTTTCATCTACTCGCTGAGTGGAGGTTTTTTCTGCCTTCATTTCATTATTCATTAAATTATTGTAATATAAAATTAGTTTCTATTTATTTATCGCATCCGTACACTCGTCGTCCATTATCATATTGTATTATTAAGTATTAGTTATGAGTATTCTGTTATTACCATTTGATTTATATTTTATAAAAAGACCTCAGAATACAATATATTACAAAAAAAAATTGATAAAATGTGAGCTCTCTATGTTTTAAAAATATATAAATACATTTTTCTGCTGTTCCATATAAGTTTCTGCCTTGACCATGGAGGGTATTCGTAATGGAAAGTTCGTAAATCAAATGCATCATACGTACCAAGCCGGAATTATCGCCAAAGAAAATGGTTCTGTTGTCGAATCGTTTCTGTGCAATGCGGTTATTATTGACGATTACTTTTTCTTAGGCGTTGCTCACTGTTTAATAAAACAAGATGGAAGCTTAAAAGATCTAAATTTCGCTGTTTTTGTGGGTGCCACTATTATACGTATAAATCACATTGTGAAATTTCAAGTCGCCGAAATATACACTTATTCATACGATCCGACTACGTTTGAAAACGATCTTGCTATTATGAGGGTAAGATAATACAATTAATTGAATTTTTTTAAATTATAACCATATATTTCAGTTTTACCAACTATTCTTCTACTGTAAAATTGAATTTCATGAATCTATCTTTTCTATATGCAAGCGTCGAATGTTGTGTGAAGTATGAACGCAGCGGTTATACTCGAAACGGCTATGTACGGTTAGTGTACGATATTAAATTGTTTGTACGGCCTTAGGATGAAAATAACTATTAATTTTTTAATCTTTGAAAATACAAAAGTTGTATGCATTTTTGCCATCCAAGTCTATTATATTGTAATCCTCAATTAGTTTAAAGTATGAAAAAAGTATTAACTATTGAAAATTGCGATGGTTGTTTTTATAAATTGACGTTTTGTAGGTTTTTTCCACCTTTAATGAAATCTTCAGAAATTAGTATTATATCCACATTAAAATCGAACGTATCCGTTTAATTGTTCAAAAATAAGCCTGGTTCACATTCGCCTCCTTGTTAATACAACTGTTTTTGTTTTTAGTTTAACTAGAAACATCTAGATTTAAAAATCTTTTGCTATTTTCATTTAAATTTAAATCTATAATTTATGAACTTTTTATATTCTATATATACATTTCTATATTAGATAAGCACAAGTTTGAATATTGATGGTAACTGGCACTTGAGTGCTCTTAGCATACCGACTCCTGAAAACCTGGTCCATTTGTTAAACCGAGAAGGTGTGGTCACAGGATATGGTTATAATTATGTTGATGCCATTCTGAATAATGAAGGAATCTGGAGAAGAACCAGTGGACGCTCTGATTTTAAGCTAAGATCTGGCCAAGTGGATATTGTTGATTTAGATGAATGTCTCCCGACGTACCCAGAAGTTCAAAGTCCTGGGCAATTATGTGGTTTCATGAAATATAATGAACAGGGTCAAGTTACTGGTGTTTGCGTGGTAAGTAAATTTATCAATACACACAAAAATTAGTTACATTTAAGTGCAAGAAAAATTTAAAAAATATTTGCAATATTTGACTTAAAGTCTTTTCTTTTTGGTTGTAGCTTTTGAATCTATGTTAACCTTTTCGTGTATTAATACTTTTTAATTTTTGTTTTCGTTTCACTATATTTAAAATTATTTTCGATACTCATGTAAACATAAATATGTATTCTAAAAGAGTTAACGAGAGATTACATTCATTATGACTAACCGTAAGTAATAAAAACTTAATTTGATTAATTAATTTTATTTACGAGCTTTTTTACGCATATACATAAGAAATTATAAACACATCTAACTACTAATTCTTTTAAAAATAAATATTCCGAATCATATTGAAATATATACTCAATCTCTCTGTGAAGAATAATGAATCATTTTTAATATATAAATTTAAATCACAAATGTATAACTTTTCTTTTTTCTTGTATTATTTAACGACGCTTTATTTACGATCTTAATTCCTGCTACTAATCACAGATGGAAGTCTACGATGTATTTATAAATAAAGCACGTGTAAATTTTTAAAACGGTACTTGTATCAATCGATCGAGACCGTGACTTAAACTCGTGTTACCGAATTATAAATTCTTCGTCTCTAAATATAAAATTGAAATGAAAATCTAAATTCAATAATACATTTACCATACTATATCAATTTATCAATTCTTTCAGTGTGATGGCGGCAGTCCTTTAGTAATAAATAATCAACTCGTCGGCCTCGGAAGTAAACACAATATAGTTTGTGATGATACCACCTACGGTAGTATATACACAAATTTAGCATATTTGAAATCTTTTATTGATACAGTCGTTAGTGGAAATCATTATCCTGGCATGCGTACTTATCGAAATAATGTTCATCAACTATAAATCTAGTAATGTTATACCTATTTTTATGTGTACACAGAATGTTTTAAAGAAGTATTAATAATCAAATAAAATTAAAATATCAATGAAAATCATTTGCGAAAAAATTTTGCCAAAAAATAATATGCGATCAAAATAACATTTAATTTATATTTTTCGGAATATCATTAATCTTATTTATAGAGTAGAGAATATCTAAGACTGATTAAGTTAGCTGTGCCTTTTATTTTTCTCAAAAATCTTACAACTGGTTTTTAATAATTTCATTCCAATTTTTGTTATTATTATAACTGTTACATATAAAACAAACAAATGCTGGGATTTATTATAATGCGTATAAAACAACAACAAAGGTTTCAATAAAATAAGTTTACTATATAAAAAGAATAAATACAAAACTATGCATACCGTAGCAAAGACGAGAAAAGCAATGACTCAAACGCTCTTACGGCGCTATTTTATAGACTCTTCACTCCCCTCGAAAAGGATTCCAATTACAAGCGATAAGCCTCGCTCGCGCCGATCGTAACCCAAATTCTTCGTGCAGCCGGGCGGACGGAGAGTCCGAGGTGGCCAACCATACATGTCCCCTGATTTTGAAATTCTCGATATTTTCCGAAAGCCAGAATACGACCTATTTCAATATAAGTCTGTAGAAATGTTTTCTTTTAAGGAAAATATCCGAATTTTCCGACACAGCACGGATCACTGCTTTTAGGAAGCATAACCATTTAACCTCTTTTGAAAACCTCAAGATTTTCTCAATAGCAAGTATCCGGCCACCTATTTGTAAAACCGTATATAAGCTATTTTACGAGAAAATCTTCGGTTTTCCGGTTACGGCACGGTTCAAATATGTACCTTATTTGTACACGTAGTTCGGCCTATAACGAGAGACTGCTCGCAATTTTTAGGCGCCTTTTTCATCGACGTCTATTTTTCTAGTGGCTTTGTAATATACAATTTTTCTTAAATTTAAGCATTTCAAAATCCTTCTTTTCTTGTCTTTGCTTTACAAACCAAAAAATTGCGTTTCATTTAACGTCTCATAAAATTATTTATCTCGCAGCCCGAGATAATCTCGTATCCGACTCAAATTGTATACATTTTTTCTTTAACTATAAACACAACATCGCTCGCTAACATAAATAGATATAATATCATTCGTTTTATTTCTTTACGTACATTTCGAATTTCGACATAAATTTAAGATTTATTATTACATAACTTTTAAACGCGATACAATATTAATTTATTAAGAAAGAATAACGCTCTCTTTCTGAACTAAATAATTCTAAAAGAAATTGTATCTTATTTTCAAAGAATCGATATCATTTCATTTTTCTTTATAGCCTGTATTTTAACAAGTATAGTTCTCAAATTTAACAAAACGTCTCAACGAATCGACAACACTTACATATATTTTTAGAAATTTTATATGTGATTCAAGAAACGATTTTATTCTATACGTAATATTATCTCATATTTATTACAAAGTATTATCTAGAAACTTAAAATTAAAACTACAAAGTCTTAAAAACAATTTAGTTAATCAATTTCTCTTAATATTTAAACTTAAAACTAAGATTACTATTTAATATTTCAATTTCAATTTAGTTTAATAATAAAAATTTCAATACTATTTGAATCAGTAACAATTACATTATTGTTGTATTGATTGTTTCCTGTAGATGCTTTATTGATCTACATGTAATAAATCGTATCATGTCGTCTGAAAAGGTGGTACATCCAAATTCAAAATTTACGTCTCGTTTCTAGGACGTAAACTAGTACATATAATCCATTACAACGTAGAATTTAATGTAATACTTAAAATTTATATCCATCGCTAAGTTGTGTGTATTGAAAATATTTCTTCGCATACTGAATATTTTTATATCAATAACAATATGGATTTAAGAATAGAGGGAAAAGTAAAATAAAGCACAATAAATTTGCAGTATAATTATCAAATTTCTTTGGTATAAAAACTTTTGCGATATAAGGAAAAAAGCGGGAGCAAGCGTATTTTATTAAAACAAAACTCAAATAAGTTTGTACAAATATATATATATATATATATATATATATATATATATATATATATATATATATATATATATATATATACAGTATAGCTATATGACAGGAAGAATAAATTGTATAATTGAGACGTTGCACTTGAGATTGAATTGTATGAAGCTACATATGCATATACAATTCAATGACGCAATGCACGCACTCTTATGACACGGACAGTATTTTATATGGTGCCGTTGTGTTTCGCGCTCCAGGATCGTTGGTCGCTTGCCTCAACAGTGGAGACAGCACTATTAACCGTGACACAAACCATAATGTTCGGACGTGTTAAATATTCAGATACCCGTAGCGAATACCTTTCCTGTATCGCCGCACTTGTCCGCTTAAATTTAAACACACACGCGTAGAACCGAACAATACTCAGATTTCACAATTGCGCGTACGCGCACAATAAAAGTAAAGAAGTCGATGCGCGGCGTTTGGATACATGGTCAAATCGGTGGAAACGTTACGTCAAAACGGTTGAATAACTTTCATGTTCAAATTTAACACCTACAAGAAAAGAGAGATGGAATGATTCGAGCTGGATTTACGTACGAAGAGGACTGAAATTAAACTAAAAAATATTTACTATGCGAATTCCACCTGTTCAATCGTCTATATTATGACTCATATTATGAGAGTCAAATAATTAGAACCTATAATCTGTACTTTAATTATTATTTCTTTAATTATAATTATTAATTCATGGGAAAGCAGTGTAAGGCTAAGCAAAAATGGGATTTTTTCCTTCATTAAGCCGCTCCTCCCTCTAACGTCGCACACTGATTTAATGACATCAGTTTCCCCACATTTATTTCCCAGAATTTCTTTAATATAAGTTTCTTTCTTCAATGCCGTTCCTTTAATATAAATTCATTATAAATTTTTTCATATACTACATACATATACACACATACATATATATATATATATATACCAATTATACGTATCATTACTACCATTGTTCCTGTTGCACTGATGGATGCAAAAGTAACAAATTTATTCCATATTCGCAATTCGAGTAGACTAGGACGCTTTTAGTTATTACAGATCTTTACTTTAATAGATACAGACGTTGCCTAAATTTTCTGACTTTATATATTTCAAAGCTAGTTGTGTTCTGGGCCTTAGAATTATGAATTCCATATCTTTTGTAATTCTAGCTATCATTGTGCCATTGTAAATCGAATCTATACTGTGCTAATAATATTTTATTGCAGAAAATTTTTGTTCCATGAATTTTCAGTATATGTGTCAGTGGTGTAACAAACAAGTGGTGTTTTTTGTTAAATTTCTTAACTCTGCCTAGTAACTTTCTTTGCAGCCTAATTCTACTTCTCAGTATATACACTTTCCCAGATGAATTACTTCACTGTATGTGAAGCACTCCATGTGTCCTGGAATTTTCAAGAGGTTATAAGCAAATGGGTCGGGAATGAGAGTGGCAATAACTAAGGTATTTCAAAAAATTATTTATTGAGAAGAGAAAGCTGCCAATCGTTAAAATAAAAACTTGGAGCTATATTCATTTTGGGCTATATTCAATATTCAAAATTGAGCTATATTGAATAACTGAATTAAATGAATAATTTAATTGAACAATTAATAATTTAATTGTTACTTTCATAATTAAAAGTTTTTTATAGTATCAGAATAAGATGCACAAGAGAATGCCAAAAAAACAACCGAAATGATTTATCTTTAAAAGGAAACCTCAATCATACTATATAAAGGGAAAATAATGTACAACCCCGAAGGCTTATTAATGATATTATACTATTTATTGGTATATTATTTTCATTGAAAATAATTAATATTGATATACATGTGTTTCTTTTCATGTTATAGTCACAACTTTTAAATTGTAAAAAAGCAAAAAAAAAAACGAAACAGAACTAAATATAGAACAAAACGATGAGTCTCTGCATAAAATTTTATTGAGTAAAAATTGGAGCAAACTTTCCCAAAATGAAATAAATTAATATACAATAGCTATTGTATAATATTACTAATTGTGTACTTCAGAATCTAGTACGCCTATACCTTTATTACTAGAAATTAATATAAATACTATTTTTATGGGCCCAAGGAATCGACTTCTCCAGGGAAGAGTATTATTCACGAAAAAGATATGTTTTGTATCGTCGCAAAAAAGTACTGGAGTACCGTCTAATTTTATAAAGTCTACAAACGTATCATCTCCCAATGCAAGTGCAGTCTCTGTTGAGACGAGTAAATCTAACGTTTTTGAGGTAACTTTGAAATCTATAAGAAATTCCAAATATAAAGAATCCTTAGACGTTATTTTATAATAATAATATTTTTATTGAATCAGATTGTAATTATTTTATTGAACTATTTCCAGAGATTATTCTTTCTTATCGTATTTTGTACTGAAATATAACAACTACGCCAAAGACATTCAATTTTAGAAAATAATTAGTTATCTATTATATTAATACTTCTCTTGTTTTATATGTATTTAAAATATCATATAGTTAAATTTTATATTACATTATGTAATTCATAGGTGTTATTTGGGCAATGGTATAAATGCTGGTAGATAAGAAAATACGTAAATGTCGGGATTTAAAAAGAAAATTAAAAATATACTATATAATTTTCTATGTATGCTAGACTCAATGGGTATAGATAATGAAAAGCCGGACGTAAATGTGTTCTGAAGTAAAACATTAATACTGAAAACTCTATTCCTAATTTGATACCTCATTAGAAAATATTTTCGTAAACAATTCGCTTGTACCAGTTATGATTCGAAAATCCTACCAGTTAAATAATTAATTATTAACATTTTCAGATTGAAATAATTATTATTGAACTGCTCAAAGATGTTATCATGTTTTGCATCTGAAGATCATCTGGGAATTATTTACTAATTCTCGGACATTTCAGCATGATTTTTAGATGATTTTCAGCTGATTATCAGTTGGTAAAGTGAAATTGGGTGGTAACCAATAGATCAGGAATTTTTTTATTAGATGGATAATTAATGGATACTGAAAGGCATATTATCGATCAAGTACGATTAAATGTGATCAAAGTTTGCCAGCCAATTTCAAAGAGGTATTATATAGTTTTCGGTTACCACTGTGAACTTTGCCGAACTATCGTTTTTTATACCAATGGATTTTTTCCCGAGCGTATGTAACCCACTAAAATCTTCAAATTATTTAGCTCGTAATTGTAATAGTACATTGTACATTCCTATTGCGTGCGAAGAAACGTTAGCGTACGAACGAAGCAAGTGTACCACTTTACAATAGTAGCACAATTTTAGTAACGAATTTAATCGAAGTTTAACTCGGTATTTGTTCTTATATGCACTGGGTATAATAGACTCTGTTAGGAAAATTTTTCCCATGCCTAAATTCGCAGTTGAATGTATCGTAAAGTAAATTATTTCTTATTGACAGATTCATCCGTTTTACATTATTATCTCATTATTCAACGTATTTGCATTACATAAGTTTTATAGCTTAACTTAATGTTATAGTATAACACATGCCAAAGAGTGCGGTTTAACAAGACAAATATATCAAATGTATATAAATATAAAAAGACATGACATTGTAAATCCATATAAATATAAATGCACGAATTATATACAACTATCAACTTAGCGCACAAAAAACTGATGCCAAATAGGGTCTTTATCTAGAACATGTGAGAGAACAATTATGTATATAATCCAATTCTGTACACCTCGCCTTTCAAACTAAAAGAGACATTTTAATCTTAAATCACCGGATATAACATACATTATTTAGATTTATTTGCAATTGATAGCACTTCTAAAGATAGGGTATTGTATGAAAAACATATGTCATCTTAATATATAGCTTAAGTACATTTAACGATATATCAAAGAAAGAAAAACGTTATTTTCCTCGTTTCAAGTGAATTAGATATTTAAATAGATTTACCTAATATATTAATGTTTACTAATTTGTTGTCCGCTCGTATAATATTGAAACAGCTGTAATCGAGACAGTAGTTTATTAATCTCTGTTTATCTTCTATTATTTTTTATTTAAGAAGATTAAATATATTAGAACCAATAGTGACAATGTCATATTATTTTAAACATAAATAATCAGAAAACTATTAATTACTATTATTAATTTATTTCGATAGAATTGTGATCATTACTTAAAATGGGAATGCACCGCTTGTCATACAGATATATTTCTAAGCATAAGTGAATTGTCGAAGAGTGTGTTGAAATGGTCATCTATAATTATTTTTCAGTTTTATTTTTAATAGTTTTCAGTTATTTTATAAATCATGGTAGGTATTGGCACTCATTTTTACAAATAAATATTTTAATCGTACATTAAATTACTATAGAGGAGAAAAATGTTTTAAAGAATATTTTACTACCTATTTCTATTCGTGGACTAGCACGGCTTCGTGCTGCTATAATTATACGTAAGAAACTTTAAGGATATTATTAACTTCCTCCTATCCAGTTGTGATTCACATTAAATTAAATTACTGATTTTTTTAAATGAAAAAATTAAGTCAAGATTTGGTTTTATATTACTTAGGAACTGAATATATTTTAGTGTTAATTAAATCGATGCATTTACTGTAGTTTTCAGCGTTTACATGATTTTTATAGCGAGTCAAGCATTCAAGGCATGCATTTTACAATTCATAGATATTTGCTCAAAAATCTCATTTCGAATATACATGTATATATTTCCTAATTAATTATATTAGGAAAAACTTTATATGAGCTACAGTCTAAGCAGAAACCCGAACGCGTTGATCGTTCCTTGTAAATAAATCTTATACCATCTACTAGTTAATTTAACCAACGAATACTTCTGGAAATATTTCAACTTAGCGAGTTCAAAATAAGCTATATTATGTATTATTGTATTTCACCTTCTTTAATACGTTGTCGATTCATTTTGAATATCTTGAAGCATCCAAAATTTGTTAAGAGGACAAGAAGAAACAACTGTACATTAGGTATAGAAGCGTTCTAATTCATTTTATAAAATCTCTTGATAAAATTTAAATTTAAATTTATGAATTTTATGAGTTGAATCTATATCTGTTATTACATAAGATGCATAAAACTACATTCGTTTCATATAAGTGCAAATGAACTACCAAGATATACCTATAGGTCATATAATGCCACTATCATAAGTAAGAATAACGGTGGCAATTCCGTATACATTCCATCCGATTAAGTTGACCACTTCGTGCCAATATGATCATAATACAATACAGAATCTTGATTGAAAATACTTGATTGAATATCATCATAAATTTGACAACTGATGAAAAGTGAAGAAAAAAATCGAAGAACCCCGAAAAATGTTTTTTCCTTGAATTACTATATGCAACCAATCGTACTCAAAACGTGTTTTTATTCTTAGCTAGAAATCAGGAACGTGAAAAATCTAGGAATTATATGTGATCATTGATATAGCCATAAAAAGTCTATTTTACTTGAGAAAGAAACATTTTTTACTTGATTCGAACAGATAATTTAGCTACCAAAAAAATTGCATACAAATTATTTGCTTCGTGCATACATATTATGCATATCTCATTAATGGCATTGGGTGCAATATAGAGATTCTTATAATAAATAAATTCAAAACGATAAAGTTATGATCAGTTAGTCAGTCAATTGCAGCATATTCCTCAATCGATATAGATGATTAGATAAAAAAAATTGAATCCATGACTGTAGATATATTTTCATCGAGAAAGCTATAAGAATATATAAAAATTCGTTTTATCCTTTTTGATTAAATTTGATAAATATTATATAACTAGTCCAAATAAATTTTCGCACAAATATATCTATTTTATTTCATTTAAGTTTCTACTTTGGTCATGGAAGGTATTCGTAATGGAAAACTTGTATATCAAAAACATCATAAATATCAAGCTGGAATTGTAGCTAAAGCAAACGGTTCTAATGAAGAATTTTACGTTTGTAGTGCCGTCATTATAAATGATTATCATTTACTGGGAACTGCTCACTCTCTAATAAATAAACATGGAAACTTAAATGAATATCGTTATTTTGCTGTTGTCGGCACGAGTATTGCAAATCTTAAAGGCTTACCAAAAAAAGAAATCTATGAAATCATTACATATGGATTTGTTCCTTCCACGCATCAAAATGATATTGTAATTCTAAGGGTAAGCCAACACAATTATAGTTTCAAATGATCGATTATTGAGAATCAATTTATCATAGATAAAATTTTATTAGTAACATCTAATATTACATATATAAGAAATTCGTGAATAGCATAACTATCCAGTAAAGTAATATTTACTTATATTAGCTAAATCCTATCAATTTATAAAGCTACAATTTTTTCAATTTCTATTCTTGTGCAATGCTATAAAATTTAGAGCTATCTTTTTTTTTATTAAATTATTATAGGCATCTATCTTATATTTTCTGCATAATTATTTCTTTTAGCTGACATCAAGTTTAGACCTTGCGAATAATTTGAATCTAGAAGGCGTCAGTATACCACGTATTACAGATCAATTGGAAATATTGCATCGAGAAGGCGTAGTCACAGGATATGGTGTCCATGAAGTTGTCGTCACAGTTAATAATGAAGGAATCTGGAAAAGAAATAAGGGGAGATCAGACTACCGACTGAGATACGGACGTGTGATAACTGTGGAATTAGTTAAATGTACCTTGTACCAGGACTTTCAAGATCCTGGGCATCTATGTGGTTTTATGCTACCCAATGATGAAAATCAAGTGACTGGTATATGCATAGTGAGTAAAATTAACAAGTCTTCGAAAGACTAACCCATTTTGTTGCAAACAAATTATTCATAGTAAATTTGGAAGAAGTATTCTTTATTTTATTAAATATTTTAAACCTTATTTAGGTTTATCTATGCTACATAAACAACATATGTACAGTATAGTATGGTACGAGAGGTAATATTGTTCTTTACAAAAAGAAATACAATATAATATCGTATATATCTTCATTTTGCACAATTTTTTGACTTGATTGTCATACGCTTAGAAATAATAATATTCGTAGGTAGCGGAAAATGATTATTTACGTCATCTGAATTTTACCTTTATTGTTTCTTTCAGATACATAAGTTGGATTATTTACAAAATCAACCATTTTGAAACATGTTGAAACATCTTGTTTTACGACAATTCATTCTATATTTAGTAATAGCAAATAGTAACATTTTATTAACGAATTAATTAATTTAGGTCTACTGCATTTCGCAAAATTCACACTATCATATGAGATGGTGTATTTTTGTTAAAATGTCCAATACATTTACATTTTGGGTCGTCGATAATTATTATTTTTACTAATGATTCTGTAAAATTTTAGTGATTTGAACAAACTTACTCGATGGTAACCAAACATTCTTTGGAAACATTTTAACCTTCAAACCAAGGTTTTCTTTTTCGTTTGTTATAAAATAATTTAACGAATATTTTCCCTTTGGTTTTTACCTAAGACTGGAGTACGTTACTCGTTTGCACAAAAGCTCTAACTGTAAATTTTTCGAACAAATCTGTATATGTAATGCACGATGTATTAATAATAATAGAGTGATGCAGCAGATTTCGCTATATTAATCGGTGCGCTTCTGCGATTGCCTATTTTTTTATTTATTTTATTTTATTTTAAGGAGTTGGGCCTTCCCGGCCTCAGGACGTATGGGTAAACCCTTCGCGTCCCTCCCTTGACCAACAGCCGCTATAAACGGCAGGCCTCTCAGAATGAAATTATTGCGATCGTCATACTGGATTTAATGTCCTCAATCTCCAAGTAGACAGCCCCCAAATGTCGCCGCCTTTTCTCAGATATATTTGGACAGTGGCACAGAAGATGTTCGGGGGTTTCATCCTCTGTGTAGCAAAAGCGGCAGAAGGGGTCTCTCACGAGACCCATTCTGCACCTGTGGGCGTTAATCTTACCGTGACCTGTGAGGATCTCGATGAGAAATTTTGCCCTTCTTCTGCTGAGGCCAAGGATTACCCTGGTCCCCTTTATGTTACTTGCGTAGGTGAAGGCTTTAACCTGCCTGCACTCTCCATTTTTCCCCCATAGTCGGCTGTTTTCTTCCATTATCCACCTCTCTATCACCCCCTTGATGAGGGTGTTGCAGAGTCCTACAGCCGACTCAGAGCCGCTATAGGGATTTCTAGCTCCCATTTTGGCAAGGTCATCCGCCACCATGTTTTCTTTAATTCCATAATGGCCCGGTATGTAAATGTAAGGGGGTTTGACCTTTGGGCAGCCGTAATAATTCCGGCACCGGCTAGCCTCCCTCCCGGGGGGGCAGGGTTCCTTTATGATCACCGCCGACACTCCCCTCCTTTTGCTTTTTAGCGATACCGGATGTCGAGGGCGGAGTCTTATCAGATCCCTGTCGCCTCTTCATCCCTATCTTAATCTGCGTGGTAGGTGCAGAAGTGCCGGTCTCGCTAGCATTTTGCTGCCGGGCCAACTTCCTCCTGGCCGAGCCACACAGCCTCTTGTTCTTGGGGGCAGTATTGCTTCCCTCTACATTGGTTAGTGTTGCAGGGGTCACAACCACTCCAGGCTTGTTGCCTGGAGCTGCATCTTCCTTGCCCGCTTGGCCAGTAGCTCCTACTGAGGTCCTCGGGGGCGTTGCATCCTCCCGGGCCTCGCCTTCAATATTCTTAGGTAAAGTTTTCTCCATAAGAATCCCACGAATAGCTAGGGAAATAAAAGTCCACCGACACAGAGCCCCGCATGTGCCGCTCAGGTTAAATACTCGGGAAGGTCGCCCGGTGTTCCCGAGGAATCGTTTGTGACCGCTACTACCTCAGCGGCCAAGTCGGTACCCTTCAGCACGATGGCTACCACCTTGAGTTTGAGGGTTGGACATAATACCCATTGCGCCTCCATACCAACGCAATGGAGGGTTGCCCCTGGCCTCTGGAGTATCCGTCTGGCTGTTCTCGAAAGTTCCAAGGCCCAGCTCCGGCTGCGAGAGAGACCTACGTGGCTTTCTTATTCAAGGATCCCGCAGGAGTGATTACTCTGGCGCCAGAGAGGCAGTCTGCTGCATCAGCACCTTTTCGCCACCCAGCCCGCCCTGGGGCAGGGCCGCACTCTCCCAGACCATTGCCGGATCAGCCGCTCAGATCCCCAGACGAGCCTCCACACCGACCTACAAGAGGCACGCGACAAGGTGTCAACCCCTGGTAGAGGTGCGATAGCCTAGAGTCGCTCGAATTGTCACAATTTGTATTTTCTAAATTTTTTCATTAATTTCAAAATACGTTTCGCCGTTAATTCACAGTTTTTATCATTTATTAAATCCTTCTTATTTGGTGGATATTGACATTTTTCAAAAGTCGCATTCTATTGTTTTTTAACTTTATTATACTCATCGTCGGAGCCCATTACAGGATTTTTCGTTTTATGATGCAGTAGGTCTTTCTTTCTCGGAAGACTTGTTTTGATTTAACTGTTCAAATATGTATGAAAAAAATTATAGTATTCAGAATTTCCGTAAATTTAGCCAATTTTTTGTTCAATATTTGTTTTTAAATTTTTTTTTATAAAAGTATTTTTCCGTATTTGCAATTATGTGCATAGGAACGTGATCGGAGCCACAACTTTGGTCTGAAGAATTGGTGCTACTCTTATACTCGTCATCCGTGATTTGGGTCTTATATCGACTTTCAATAATTCTTCTTCAATAATTGCAGAAGATTTCACCGGGAATAAATTTTATAGCCTGATTATTTTTGCTTTCGTCGTGAATGATCTTATCTCTGGCAATTGTGAAGCAATGTTTTTTTTGTATGATAATTTTCTTGTACTTCATCTGTTAGCTTGGGAATGTAAAGAATATTACAGAGTTTAACGATAGTATCTACAACTACGCAATACTCTAGAACAGACAGTCCATAAATTACATCTAGCACGATGGCTTTTTCCTTTTTTGGATATTCCGACATGTTTACAGTTTGCAGACGATATACCATGTTTATTCGAGTAAGATACCGATTGAGATCCCATGTTAAGTTTTGGAAAAGATAGTTAGTTGCCTGATATCAGAGGTGCCTTTTATCTTTACATATTTTCCCTTCCCTCTTCACAGGTGGAAGAAATGCACTATAGATTGAAGTTTGGAGCATTATTATTAGTGTGCCAAAAATTTCGCATTCTATATACGAATAAACATAGACTATACTATTAAGTGAAACTCTCCAGCTCTAAAAACACGTTCAGTTTCATCAAAGGCTCAAACGCGCTTCTTGCAACAAGTATTATTGCCTTTTTGCACATATATTTTGTACAAAAAATGCTAAAGCAATAGTTCAAATTGGAAAAATCATTTGATAACAGTTAAATGATCATCTTTTGAAGTTATTACACTTCTTAGATAGAAAATCTAAAATGAACGAAAAGCACTAGTTTACTGGGTCTATAATAACCAGTTTCGACTTTCTACTAAATTTCAAGAATTAATTGGCTTCGACAACTGGACTTTTTAAATAAAAGTATCTTTAATGAGGCCTCTTATTATTGAATTCAAATAGTCGTGATTGGATGTTTTTTCCGTTTTCTAAACGAATAGATAAATAATAAATATAAAGTAAACTGGTAGAGCATCCTATGTTAGGAAACAACTAATTAAACTTTACAAGTTTTTATTTAACGTTAGGAAACTTTACAGATTAGATAAGAAGTGATGTAATACTTACAGCATTTATAGGGAAACATAAAGAAGGATTTCTGCAGCCTAAGTGTTATTTTTTATATGGTGCGTCAAATTTCCAGTCACTCGCTAATAAACATCATACACTGAAAGTAAATTAAGTTGTATTTAAGTTGTTTTTTTTTTTTATATATAAATTGTAAAGTGTATCCTTTTTTGGGGTTTTCTAAATTCTTGAATAGTATCTTTTCTCTCATTTCTACTGCAAAAGGGCGAAGCATAGTTGTGAATATAACATGGAATAATACTACAATCGCAATATTGCGAATTTACGATCTACTATTACTGTGATATACTTAAGTGCAAATTTATTAAATAATTATTAATGAAATAATTTTCTATTTGAATTTAAATAATATTATAATTCAGAATTTCTCAGCCATCTATTTTAATACGAAATATATATATATATATATATATATATATATATATATAATATTGTAATATTATAATATATTCGCTTACATCGTCAGGCCTTCTAATCTCTATTCTAAATAGCTCGCAACCTGTGCAGGTATACATTTATACTAAACCTGCTCTATTGTTCTACTTCTAATAAGCTATTGTGAGTGTCATAAAGGTGATTTTTATAATTTCTTCGATGACTTCATTTTTCAAACCTTCATCTTTCAGTTTCTTTCTAAAAGTTAAACATGTTCTTAATATCCAAATGTAATAATAATTTATAAAAATCAATTAAAACATGAATTTGACAAAAAGATAAAGCGAAAAAGAGCCTGAATTTTAAAAAAAATTAATGGCTGTGTAAATCCTGACAAAGTTTTATTGTTAATAATCCGAATGATAGTAATACCAGAATAGGAAATAACATTGAAAAATCAAGCAATAAAATAAATGAAATTTACATTGACGTCGATGCAAATTCAGATACAATCACTCAATCTTTTTCTCATGTAACAGAATTCGCAAAAAAGGACCTTTTTCAAGAAAGAAAAGAGAAGTAAGAAATTTACAGATAAAAATATTTCTGATAATGAGATTACAGAAAGCATGGTCAATAGTATAATAATATTGTAAAATCTTGATAGGATAATAATATAGTCAAGACCACAAAACCCTGTTATACAAATGAATGATAATTTAATAATATTGATTCGGTCAAAATATCTCTGAATTACCCTAAAGATTAAAATGGTTCGTAATTTTTATTACAGAAAATTGTTGAATAATAAAATAATTTTCCCCACTGATTATTTTATTCTTAATACTTAAATGGCCTATTTTACTTTTCTTCTTCTTGCTTTCGTGAAGTTTCCAAATATTTTTCAAACATGTGGTTCATTTAATTTATTTATTAGCTTATTTAACATTCATTTAATTATGAGTTTTAGCATAGATACAATCATAAATCTTTGAATTCATTATAGTATATTATTGAATAATATAATTTTGACAATGTACGATTATTTAATGTAAATAAATTATTTTAACGAAAGTTTTACAGTTTCATTATTAATTTTAGAGTTTGTAAATACGAGTATTTTTCAAGCTAAACTGCTTTTTACAAAAACGTTCTTTATTTCCCTAAATTAACATTTTTATAATTAAATAATTAAATCAGTTTATTTTATTATTATCATTTTTATTCTATATCTTATATAAGCATTATAAAATATTTTTAAAATCTAAATATTTAAAAATAATAGGAACGATAAATTGTCCAAGAATATCATAAGAAATAATTATTTATTTTTTTAATAATTATAATGTTATATTCAATTTTAAAGATTAATTATCATTTTGTATTAAAATTTCAAGAGGCCTACGATGGCTCAATCGCTAGAGCGAAGGACTAGTAATTCGGTGATCGAGTTCCAGTCCGGATGTCGATCAATTGACAAAAACACTGCTGTAATAATTTATATGTGCTTTCATTAAAAATATAACGTAGACCTACATCACTGATTAGCATCGGTATTTGGAAGCATAAATAAAGCGACGTTAAATAAAAAAATATTAATGATAATGAAAGTAAAATAATAATATTATAATACCTGTATTTAAACAGCCTCTGTATCGATGAGGAATTCGCATTAATGGCAAGCAAATGTGGGTAACGTAATTTATTCATTTATTTGTTTGGCATGGTCATGGTACCTAGTTATCACTCATATTAATCATATTTATCTTTTGACTTTACTAGCGACAGCAACGTGATTTAGTTAATTTTAGGATCGTTAGGTATTGCACTGCAAATTCAAAACTGTCAACAAAGTCAAAAAGAAAACCTGTAAGACATAAAAGTATTGAATTTTTAAATGATGAATAAAGAAAGCTTTTCAATTTTTAAATTATTTTAAATTGATGATTTCCTTGAAATAATATTTATGCATAAATTCCTGTAACTATGACTCAATAATATTAATAGAATCAGATTAGGAAAATATTAAGAGAATTCTTTGTCTTTTTTCAGTGGGATAGCGGCAGTCCTCTTATTATAGATAATAAACTCGTGGGTCTTGCAAGTAAACACAATCAGGCTTGCGATGATACTAGTTTTGGAAGTCTGTACACCGATGTAACGCATTTTAAATCCTTTATTGATACCGTCATAAGTGGGCTAAATTTTCCAAATATGACAACTTATAGAAACAATGTACATCAACAAGAAGTCAACTAATATTAAGTTGCTAAAGGTGTATAGTAATACGCAACAACTCTCGACACAATGTTCTTAACGATAAAATAAACTAGTCTATTTTAGACCAAAAGAAATTTTAGAAATATCCAAATAAAATTACTAACAAAATCTTCATCCTAATATTATATTTATAATATATATTTAAAATATTGAGCAATTGCATTTAATTCTGTTAGTTAGAATGTTTTCGGGTTGATCGAATGAATCGTTGTCATGCTATATAATATCATGTAAAGCTAGCCTTTTAGAGCACTTATATTTGTTTGATGCGCTCTTGATAGAACTAACTAATTTTAAAACACTTTTTTAACTACAACCGACAGACCATAGATCCGTCATCACCCCCATCACTAAATATGAAGAAGAAAATATTCACGGCGAGATCAATTCTTCTGAAGGCACTTTTAGGATGTGAACTATGCATCCACACACCTATTCCTTTCCTATTTTCATACACCTATATTATTTAAATTCAGCACAAGTAATCCAATTTCGCACATTTAATAGTATTTTATGCAATATGGTCGTGAAAAGATATGTCTATTTGGCCTATGGAGTAAAACGTCAATAAGGTAGGATAAAGACAAAAGTAAATATAATTGAATGATATATTAAATTACTAAAATATAAAATAATCGATACCTACCGAGACTGGCAATAAAGTACAGGAGCGAATATTAGTTGATCGAGGCTTTTAATCTAATTCAATGGCAGTGAAATTTGCAAATCTATTGAACTCAACGCAGAGAAATGGAAATGTATAAGTCGGAAGAGTTAATCGAATAGAAACTAAAATCAAAGAATTACTTGAAACTATAATATTTTGGAAACATAATTGTTATATTACCAAATCACAATGCTTAATAATTCTCCGAGTTTACAGTAAATTTAATTTTAAGAAGAATAAAGAATGAAAAACAAATAAGAATTTGTTAAGACAAATAAAATTACCGCTTTAATTGGCGTGGAGATATTTTTCAAATCGAAGGTCATCGACGTAAATTAATCAAAACAGAATGAAACTAGATTTTATCGGGTGAAGTAGGATTCAGAAATGCAAAGGGTAAAATGCGCCATGTGACAAATACAGAATAGAAAAATATACGCTGTATAAAAAAATATATACGCAAAATTATAATAAAATTATATACGCAAAAATATATATAAATATAAAATATACGCTGTGTAAAAATATATACAAAATATAAGCTGGTCTACCGCGTACATCAATTTTTTGATGTACGAATTCAAAAGTTGGAGAAATCAATATGTATCAGTGAGTACAGGTATAAATTTAAGACTTTATGAGAGATGTTACTAGCTTGATGATTCGAAACGAACTGCCCTGTTCATGATATACATTTGGCTAGTCAAGTAATGTATCGATACATTTGGTCGACGCTCAGCGGTCGAACACTTCAACTGCTTTGTTTTATTGGTCTAAATACTTTCTTGCCCCTACAAGTTTACCCCTGCATAGGCACGATCTTAATTACTTGAACTCGCGGAGACGTTTACAAAGATATTGAAACAAATGTGATTTTAATTATATTCGCACTTCTTAACACAATCAACAAAGGATATTTCTTGACGCATCATCCATTAATTAAAAAGGCTAGTCAACCGACAAAACTTCGAATAATTTTTACGTGCTGCAAAAAATAACTGCAGATATAAAATTTTTCGGATGGCTAAATTAGTAGTTGTATGCATAGCATGGTGGATTATTTCTTATCGGCAAAGTCAAGTTTTCGTTTATTCAACACATTGGCACTATATTATTTTTCATAACCCAATGCTATTGCATGATGTTATAGTATAACATACGCTAAAGACTATGGTATAACAACATTAAATTCTAGATGCATAGAATTATCAATTTAGGTTAAGGCCAACTGACGGGTATTAGAGTCTGTGAAAAATATTTTGTACATAATAAAATTATGTGCATATCATCTTCAAGCTAGATATTTTAATGAGAAAATCACCAAATATAACATATGTGATCGATATTTATTTCCAATTGATATTGTACGAAAAACATTTGGCTTCTTAAATACAACTTACGTACATTTAGCGATATACTAAAAAAGGAAAATATTTCACTTCTTTTTGTATTTGAGCAGCTTAAATCTATCACAAATCAATATTGACAATATATTATTTTAAATGTAAATAATGAAAAAACTAGCTTAAAATTGTTAATTTATTCCGATACCATTGTAATATAATAATACCGAAAATGGGAATGGAGCACTTGTTTTACAGATATATTTCAAAGCATAAGTGAGTTGTTGAAGATTGTGTTAAAATGATTATCTATAATAATTTTGCAGTTCTATTCTTAATAGCTTTAATTTTTTTTATAAATCATGGTATGTATTTTATTTAAATTTTAAAAATAAATATTTTAATAGTATATTAGACAACTATATACGAGAAAATGTTTTAAAACATTATGTGTTCTTACTACCTGCTTCTATTTGTAAATCAGCACGGCTACTTGCTACTATAATATTACGTGTAAAACTTCTTTACTTGAAATTATTAAACTTTAAATTACTTGACAAATAAATATATTTTAGTATTAAGTAAATGAATGTATTTATTGTAGCTTTCTAAGAGTCCTGGGTTTATACGACTTTTATTGCAATCCCAATATTTAGGGCATAAACGTGACACTTACATTTGATGGATAAAACATATATCATTTTGACTGAATTAATTGAATACCAGAGCCTCTATCATATACAAAAATATCAATAAACGGCTAAATATTTACATCCACACAAAGAAAGTTACAAATTTGGGTCCTGAATGTGCCTACAATGCACAGTATATTTCTTAAATAGAACGTCTGTGCATCCACTTATTCATTACCTTTATGGAACAGCGATAATGACATTAAAATAATTAAAATGGTCAAAAAACATATAAAAAGACGTTGGTCAAAATAGACATTTCATTTTCTGAGTTTAAACTAGACCTTGATTCTAAAAAACTTGGATCGCTACCAGGAATGGATAGAATGGGTTTTCAAATTCTGCAACAGCGGTCCTTAAGATACAAACTCATTCTTCTTGATAGTTCTAATAGCATTTTTGCATCCAGCTTTATTCCGGAGGACTGCAATAACTCATGTTTTAATTTCGTTCCTAAAAATAATGTTCTCACTTCCTGCGTAGAGAATCTTGAGACGCTTGTAAGAAATGAAGTAGAATAGTGGGTAGAGAAATATAATTTAATACTGCTCAGGCAACATCCCTATCGAAAAGAACATTCAATCACAGATAATGTAAACAACCTGACATGTAAAGCGTAAGAAATCTTCTTAGGAAAAAACTGGTTCTGAGTGTTTTCTTAGACATTCAATTCTCAGCGTCTGATTAGATTTGTCAAAAGTTTAACTCAAGATAAAAACCTTTTTAGTAATACTCTTTATTTAAATTTATATTCAAAATTCTCTCGAATATTAACTTCCAGACCTTTAAATGCAATAATAATTTTTAAAACAATTGAATTGTACTTCTGTCGACTGCCCATATACAAATTAATAAATATTTTTTTATTGGTCTTACAGTCCAATCAATTCCATCCAAAAATAAAATAAAATAAAAATAAAAATAAAATAAAAATAAAAAATAAAAATAATAATAAAAAATAAAAAATAAGAAATAAAAAATAAAAAATAATAAAAAAAAATAAAAAAAATAAAAATTAAAAATAAAAATTAAATTAAAAATTAAATTAAAATTATAATGACAGTCAGACTGTCCTTGTTTACATTCACCCCCGTAGACTAATCTGAAAATAAAATATTAGCTGAAAAAATTCTTTGTTACTAAAGTGCAGTCTGACTGTCTCCAACACCCTTACCTAATTCAAGATCCAGTCCAACGTTTCGAGCTCGCTACGGCTCCTCATCAGGGACTAATCTAAACCTTATATTCTAATCTATATATACCCATCCCCACCACCAAATTTCGTAAATTAAATATAAATTCCCCCTCTACACAAATTGTCCAAAACCAATCAATTTAATAAGGAATGATAAACACTGTCCAATCTACCAGACTCTAACATTAAATTCACATTATTTCGATTCTTGGAAATGTGAATACTTTCAAGACTCTCCCGTTTATACTTATTATTAATACCATGTTCCAAAATATCCACATTCACAAAATCAAAAGAATGTAAAAACTTTAAACAATGCTCTTTTAAACCAGAAGTAATATGTGAGCTACGTAAACTATATTTATGCTCATAAATTCTCTTTTTTAAATATCTACCTGTTTGTCCAATATAGTACTTATCACAATCCATGCAATTAATCTTGTTAACAACTCCTGACTTTCAGCATAAATCATCCTTATCTTTGCAATTATTAAACAATCTACTTAAATTATTGCGATTTTTAAAGAAAATTTGAATGTTATATTTCCGAAAATTTCTTTTTATTCTTTCAGATAATCCTCGAACATATGGTAGGACAATAATTTTGCCTCCGTTAAAATCAATTCCTGCACTATGTCTATTTTCGGTATTATAAATGTCAAACAATCTCTCAGCAATCATTTATTAAGAATCGAAATAATGTGAATTTAATGTTAGAGTCTGGTAGATTGGACAGTGTTTATCATTCCTTATTAAATTGATTGGTTTTGGACAATTTGTATAGAGGGGGAATTTATATTTAATTTACGAAATTTGGTGGTGGGGATGGGTATATATAGATTAGAATATAAGGTTTAGATTAGTCCCTGATGAGGAGCCGTAGCGAGCTCGAAACGTTGGACTGGATCTTGAATTAGGTAAGGGTGTTGGAGACAGTCAGACTGCACTTTAGTAACAAAGAATTTTTTCAGCTAATATTTTATTTTCAGATTAGTCTACGGGGGTGAATGTAAACAAGGACAGTCTGACTGTCATTATAATTTTAATTTAATTTTTAATTTAATTTTTATTTTTAATTTTTATTTTTTTTATTTTTTTTTATTATTTTTTATTTTTTATTTCTTATTTTTTATTTTTTATTATTATTTTTATTTTTTATTTTTATTTTATTTTTATTTTTATTTTATTTTATTTTTGGATGGAATTGATTGGACTGTAAGACCAATAAAAAAATATTTATTAATTAATAATAATTTTTACCATGTCTGTAAAAAATGCCAATTAAAAAGAAGAAATCTAAATGAAATCGTACTTTACTGGTTTGAGAGTTAGAGCAAATTTATTTCTCATCCAAATTATAATATATGTTGTCACTATTATGAGACTCTTATTTTGTCTCTCCCTGTAACCTTTGGTTTGTGCGCCACTTTCAAAAATTCTAATGATAGCAATAATATAATTGAAATATACTATTTACTTGGAGGTTCAAAATAATAAAAGTTTCAAAAAGTTTCTGTTCACTACATTGAATTTTTAATATAATAAAAGAAAAACAGAAAAATGACAATAATCTTAGTACAGACGAGATACGAATAATGTCTTCTGCGCTCATACAGAGCCCTTCATAGACTCGCAGTTCTTATCGCGGATTAAATTTCGAACGATAAGCCCCAGTCGTCGATCTCAGCCAAAACACTTCGCGCAGCCGTACGGTCAGAGAACCAGTGGTGGTAATCTGAAATCATATGAGATTTTCTTAAGACTAAATACATTAACCTTATTTGTGAATCCGTAAGAGAGTTATTAGAAAGAACATTTTTGAATTTTCCGTCACAGTACGAATCAATTACTTTTACGGAACCATAAGCAGTTAAACTTTTTTGTAAAATCTCAAGATTTTCCTCCGGCTAATATTTTAATACCATAGTGGTAAATCATATAAAAGTTAGTTCAGAGGAAGACTTCGGTTTTACCCTTCATGGTACGGATCAAGCGTATACCTTAGTTGTATACGATTTTATGGCCTTTAACGAAGGTTTGTTCGCGATTCTAACTTCAAGAATTAATTAATTTGCAATTCAATTCAAATTAAATCAATTCATCCAGATTCCAATTCAATTTAAATTAAATAAGTTCGTTCAGATTCCAATTCATAATTTCAAATTATAACTTATTAAATAATATTTACAATTTCCAATAGATGATTTCATCAAGAACCACTCGATATCTCCTATATATGTCCACTTCATTTATAAATATTTTTTATAATTCGTGTGACGTCGTTTTGTTCGATGAGATCGCATATACGTTTCTTCCTTATGATCTCACAAATATCATATTATTTTTTTTATGTTATTTAACGTCGCTCTATTTATGCTTCCAAATATCAGTGCTAATCAGCGAAGGAGATCTACGATGTGTTGTAAACAAAGCACATGTACATTAATAAATTGGTGCTTGTGTTAATCGTCCGAGAGCGGGATTTGAATTCGGATCACCGAGTTACTACTCCTTCGCTCTAGCGGTCGAGCCCTCGTAGGCCTCATCATATTATATTAATCTCTTATTTACATTATTTTTCCAATCATAGAATTAAACATATCTCGCAGTATAATTTATAACTATTTATAATTAAATAAAAAAATATTAAACCTATATATATATATATATATATATATATATATATATAACGTCAACGCAATATTATAAAAACTTCTTAAAAACTATTACGCATTATTTTAATATACATCAGAATAAATAATTCTAATAATGAAAATCATAAAATTAATTTTATCTTTATCGTTCTACTTTCTTAAAATATAAACATATAAGTCTATCAGCTATAAAGAAAATATCTTATTTTAATATTTTAATGCAAACAATATAGAAACAATATATTAAACCTATATATAAATATATATATAACGTCAACGCAATATTATAAAAACTTCTTAAAAACTATTACGCATTATTTTAATATACATCAGAATAAATAATTCTAATAATGAAAATCATAAAATTAATTATATCTTTATCGTTCTACTTTCTTAAACTATAAACATATAAGTCTATCAGCTATAAAGAAAATATCTTATTTTAATATTTTAATGCAAAAATGAACAAACAATATAATAACAATTAGATTAATTATTAATAATATTGGCGTGTAATTTTCCGCGTGAATACTATGAATCAAACTATAATAACAATTAGAATTAGTTAATTTTGCTTGATGAAGATTCTTGTCAAACGCAAGAAGAACTTGCTGAAGCATTGGAAGTTGACCGAACAACCATTTCCAAGCGTTTGAAAGCCATGGGAATGATCCAAAAGCAAGGAAATTGGGTGCCGTACGAACTGAAGCTGAGAGACGTCGAACGGCGTTTTTTCACTTGCGAACAGCTGCTTCAGCGACATAAAAGAAAGGGTTTTCTGCATCGTATCGTGACTGGCGATGAAAAGTGGATACGTTACGATAATCCGAAGCGAAGAAAATCATGGGGACTACCCGGCCATGCATCATCATCGACGGCCAAGCCAAATATTCATGGCGCCAAGCTCATGCTCTGTATATGGTGGAACCAGCTAGGTGTGGTTTACTATGAGCTTCTGAAACCGAATGAAAGGATCACAGGCGAGGTCTATCGACGACAATTGATGCGTTTGAGCCGCGCACTGCGAGAAAAACGGCCACAATACTCCGACAGGCACGACAAAGTTATTTTGCAACATGACAATGCTCGCCCGCATGTTGCACCGCCGGTGAAAATACTTAGAAACGCTCAAATGGGAAGTCCTACCCCACCCGCCGTTAGTCCAGACGTTGCTCCGTCTGATACCATCTCTTCAGATCGATACGCATGGCCTGGCTGACCAGCACTTCCATTCCTACAGGAAGCCAAAAAATGGGTGGATGATGGATAGAGGCCAAACCGGTCGATTTTTTCGCAACGGGATTTTTGCCAGAAAGTGAAAAAGTTGTACTAGCGATGGCCAATACTTTAATAATTCATTTGTAACCATTTTTTCACAATAAAGCTCAAAATGTTGAAAAAAAACGGGAATTGACTTATTAATACCTGATACTTTAATTTTAAAAATGATAAAAGATGGAGACTTACTTTTAGAGTTAATACTAATTCTTAAATCTAATGTCGATTCTATTCGTAACAATAATAAACGACAATATTAGAACAAATAATGCACTAGCTATTTTCACTGATGATAGCAGAGATGTCGACAGGTGTAAGATACTCTTGATACTCTCTGCACAACAACAAACTTATGAAAAAAAAAAAAAACTAAATGTCTGTGCATCGCTTTATATGGCAGAGTGTTCGGTCTGTTCAACACTTTTGATGTGGCGATTGATAACACGGAAAGAAAGATTTGCATTTTTTCTGTATCTCTCACGTACTCTCTTCAAAATTGAGCATTAACGCCGCCTCCTTTTTAATTAGAAATGAAAATGAAATATCTGATATACACGAAAACTATAATGAGCTCCACCACTTTAAATTGTTTCAAATTCCCTCGCACACAAATATTCACGGAAGTACATCGGTAGATTTGTACGACCGTGAACCTGTCTCGAAGAAGAGAATGAGAGGAAATCATTAAAATCTAGCGTTTTCACTCGCTCGAACTAACATAATTCCTACATCTTCCTGCCAGTACAATGAAGCTGAAGAAGATCTAAAACACGTTCGATGTACAAAATTCACGAAATATATTGGAACACCCTTCCGAACAATTTATTCACATTAAAATATTACCTCCCAATGAACATAGACTTGTTCATAACAAAATCAGATTTATAAGACTGCCAATATATTTTAAACTTTTTTAACAACTATAATAAAAAAAATATTAAATAAAAGGAAACAATTAAATTGAAAAATTTACTTAATAAATTTATTTCAGAATTAGACTGTTTAATATACGATTCTTTAAATAGAAATCTCTTTTAAATAGCTTTGTGATTATTAATATTATGATTACTGTGACAAGTCAGAGATAGATTTATAAATTCAGATGTATAAATTCATAAAAAATTATGGCGTAGCAGCAGTTTTAAATAGAGATTGCAATTCATTATGAATGTATCCATAATGGAATTAAAATGAAATGATGCTGCTTGGAGAATCAAATTCGATATGAAGACATTGTGCTACACACATGAAATTACACTTATATTCTATTTTTAATCGATTTTCTGCTTAAGTGTGCATGCAATATACATGTCATCACGTTCATATTTAAACCTCTTTGGTGTTGTATCTCAAAAATATATAAAATCTACTAAACACGATCTTAAGAATAAACGACTTTTTTAAATGTCTCTGTAATTAGTGTCACAGATTTGCAATACTCATGAATTAAAGATTTTTATTACATTTAATCAGTTTGATAACTATTATATGACTAGTTTAAATCAATTCCTTGCAAGTATCTCTTTTTTATTTCGTTTCAGTTTCTACTTTGGTCATGGAAGGTATTCGTAACGGAAAGGTTGTAGATAAAACAGATCACAAATACCAAGCTGGAATTTTATCTAAAATGAACGGTTCTAATGAAGAATTTTACGTTAGTAGTGCCGTCATTATAAATGATTATCATTTACTAGGGGTTGCTCATAGTCTAATAAATAATCAAGGAGATTTAAATCAATATCATTATTTTGCTGTTGTGGGTACGGGTATTGCAACACTTAAAAGCTTACCAAAAAGAGAAATCCACGAAATAATTACATATCGATTTGTTCCTTCAACGTATCAAAATGATATTGTAATTCTAAGGGTAAGCCAACACAATGATACTTTCAAATGATCGATTATTGAGAATCAATTTATCATAGATAAAATTTTATTAGCAACATCTAATATTACATAATATAAGAACTTCGTGAACAGCACAACTATCTAGTAAAGTAATATTTACTTATATTATATAAACCCTATTAATTTATAAAGCTAAAATTTTTCCAATTTCTATTCTTGTGAAATGTTATAAAATTTAGAGCTACATTTCTTTTAAAAAAATTATTTCTTTTAGTTGACATCAAGTTTAGACCTTGCGAATAATTCGAATCTAAAAGGCGTCGTTGTACCGCGCATTACAGATCCATTAGAGATATTACATCGAGAAGGCGTAGTCACGGGATATGGTTTCCATGAAGTTGACTGTAGAATGGATAATGATGGAGTCTGGGTAAGACATAAGGGAAAAACAGACTTTCGTCTCAGAGCCGGTCGTGTAGTAACTGTGGAATTATCTAAATGTAATGCATACGATTCAGTTCACAATCCTGGACATATATGTGGTTTCATGCTACCGAATGATAAAGGTGAAGTTACCGGTATATGTTTGGTAAGTAAAATTAGGAACTCGCTTCAAGATGATTTCATTTTGTCGACAAACGATTACTTTGATAGTAACTTAGTAACAAGTATTATTACTAACCATACTGTAAAAAATGCTCAAGCAATAAAGGCGGATGTTTTCGATGTAGCCCTATAGATTTATGCGTTTAGAAAATAAGAAAGTACTACACCTTTCTATGGTGTTACAATTTTTAAATAAAAGATCTTAAATGAACAAATGGCATGAGTCCACACAATGGATCTGAAACGCCGTCTTTAACTTCCAAACTGACTTTGAAAGTTTATTTGGCATTGAAAAATGAACTTTTTTAAATGAAAATTTCGTTAATGACGAACCTTATTATTAAATGCAAATATTCAGGTGAGATTTTTTCCGTTTTCTAAGTGGCTATATAAATAATCAATATAGATTTTTTATAATATCAATATTTTGGTGTTTTTCTTTTGGATTTCATTATATTTCTAAATATTTTTCCAACATGTGGATTAACGATATCTTATTAAAACTTCCATAAAAGTCATTTTTCATTATTATATCAATAATTGCAATACGTATTAAGTTATTATTATTATTTCAGCATAGAATTTAACTATGTTATAGGACAGCTATAATCATAAATCTTTGAATATATTATAGTATTTAATAAATTAATAAATATTTTTATCCCTCTTACAGTCTTGATACTATAATATATTCAACTAAAATAATGACAGGCAGACTGTCCTTGTTTATAATCACCACCGAAGAATCTGAAATAAAAATTACTACTAAAAAGAAAATTAAATTAGATTGAAAATTAAAAATAAGAAAAATAAAAAAAAGCTATATTCTGTGTTAACAAAGAACAACCAGATTACCTCCATAACCTTAAATTTAAATTTTCCTTTGATACTCGATATTTCGAACCGTTACGGTTCATCTTCAAGGACTAAACTGTTAGCTTAGTCAGTTTAGTTTTGCTAGTTAGTTTAACTAAAAGTTTAATCCTTGAAGATGAACTGTAGCGGTTCGAAACGTCGGGAATCAAAAAAACTTTAAGCTTAAGGTAGTGAGGGAAATTAGGGTGTCTTTTGCTAACATATAATATAGCTTATTTTTATTTTTTTTATTTTTATTATTTTAAATTATTAATCTAAATTTAATTTCATTTTTAGTGTTAATTTCTATTTCAGATTCTTCGGGAGTGATCATAAACAATAGTCCGCGAGCCAGCGACATATTGTAGTGACCAATTCATCCTCAGCCGAAAGTTAGTTTAAATGATTCCTTTTAATGTACTGAAGAGTGGAGCGATCGTCCGCTGCGACACCTAATCTGGATGTGGCAATACCAGGCACCTAAACTTTGTAAAAATTATAAAAACCAAGTTGTAAGGAATAATTTTGAGTTTAGAAAAAAATTGTTCAAACAAAAGTTGTAGATCCTATTCAAATGAATTTTTTATGTTCTATCCATTTTTGCTGTAAAGATAATAGTTATCCAGGAAAACGCAATTAATAATGAGTATTTTCAGCTCCTATAATTATCTCAAGTTACAGTCGATACGTCAGGGATCTACCCTGATGTTCAGATAATACATGATACAAGTACTTTTTCATTTATAATTTTACTCACAAAATGGTAGTTTTAAAGCAAAAACATATGGAATGTAAAAAATTTATTGTAGGCAGATCTCTAAATTTTGTTTAAAACAATATTTAACAAACTGTCTACTGTTTTATAAATCTTCATTTATATGTTATTATATACAAAGTTTTTAATGCTTGTCACCATAAAATTTGGAGAAATTTGTCTATAACATTCATTTTTCGAATTTGATTATCACAAATATATTTAAGTTAGAAAAATAACATATACAGTCTCTTTAATTTATTAGAAATATATTTTTCGATCATAGAGTGGCTTGAAAGGAGCTGTATTAAAAAGTGGTTTCAAACTTACAAAAAAATTTACATTCGCTTCACACTCTGTCAAAGAATAATATAACAGATAAATATGACTAAAATTACTCAAATGACAATAATATTCTGGAAAATTTATTAGGTGATTCGATGACAGTGCACCACGCGAGATATCCATCGTGTTCCAGGTTCCCCCAAAGCGCGTGCTACAACTGCAGTTTTAACCATCAGTTCTCATTTATCCTCGCAAAATTCTTTTTCCATGTTATTCTACACTACGTGTAAGTTCATTTATAATAATTTTTAGGATTGTAACAATCTGGAATGTATGTTGGCTGAAGCAATGTAAAGTACGTTCCCTATAACAAAAATGTGAGTAAAGTGCACTTAAAAACGCGTGCTTGAACTGTAGTTTAAAATTTGCAGCTTCAATTCCAGATTGTTGAAATCTTAAAAATTATTGCAAATAAACTTATATGTATTGTAGAACAAGATGGAAAAAGAATTTTGCGAGGATAAATTGGAACTGATGGTTAAAACTGCAGTTGTAGCACACGCTTTCGGGAAACCTGGAACATGATGGATATCTCGCGTGGTGCACTGTCATCGAATCACCTAATAAATTTTTCAGAATCTTATTGTTATACGAACGTACATAATTTCTGTAATTTTGCAAGCACTTTTAAATAATTTTATTGCATGCATTATACCAGTATACAAATATCTAATTATTATAAATTAAAGAGTCGTGTATATTATTGTAATAATTTATAAATTTTTCTGGAAAAAAATTCTTTAAAATTTAAAGAAATAAACTATATGTATATAGATATGTCACTACCATACTTCCATATAACAAATTTCCTTCACCGTTATTGTATTTTAGTATTTTTGATTTATTTGTAATGAAAAATTTATAACATTTAGGAAAAGGTTTTTACAAATAATTTTTGGAACATTAATATTATACATCCAATTGGCCGAATTAATACTGAAATAGTGAAAATCATTAAAAATTTTGTATATAATAATAAATATATGATAGTATAGAAAACAATGGAGTTTGTTAAAAATGATTTTCAACAAAAATTGGAGATCTACCGAAAATAAATTTATTACATTCGATATATTTTCGCTTTAAAACTATAATTTTATGAGCAACATTTAAAGTTAAAAAGTACTTGTACCGTGTATGATCTGAGCGGCGAGATAGATCCCAGACATATCGACTATGACTTGGGTCGATATCAACTCTAAATGTTCATAATTAATTACGTTTTTCTCCATAATTATTATCTTTAGAGCAAAAATGGATAGAACATAACAAATTTGTTTCAATATGATTTACAACTTTTGTTTGAACAATTTTTTTTTAAACTCAAAATTATTTCATAAAACCTGGTTGTAAAAACATTTTTACAAAGTTTTGGTAGCTGGCGTTGCTATATCCAGATTAATTGACACAGCAGACGATCACTACGCTTTAGAGAACATTGAAACGAGTCATTTAAACTAATTTTGGCCGAGGGTAAATATATGACATAAAAGTGTCGCTGGCTCTCGAACTACAAGGACAGTCTGACTATCATTATCTAAATTAATATATTATATTATAAAGACTATAAGATCGATAAAATATTTATTAATTTAATTCAAAACAGTTGTGCTAAGTGCAATTTTTAATTTTTAGTATTTAATAAAATAAGTTTAGAAAAATGTTAACCTAATTCTTTGATTTTGTTCAGTCCGATAGCGGCAGTCCTCTTATTGTAGACGGTCATCTAGTGGGTCTCTCAAGTAAACACAATCAGGCATGCGATGATACTAGTTTTGGAAGTTTATACACCGATGTAACGCAGTTTAAATCCTTTGTTGATACCGTCGTAAATGGATATCACTATTCCGGCATGAGAACTTATATAAATAACATACATCAACTATAAGTCAACTAATATTAAGTTTATAAATGTATATGGAACAATTCTTGGCATAATGTCCTAAATAATAAAATAAATTATTATATTTTTGAGAGAAAAAATGATTCAAAAGAAATTTGAAAATATCAGCAGATTTAGAACATCGTAGAAAGCAAAATATTTATCCTAATACCAAGCGCATAATAAGTTTAAAATATACACCAATCGTTTTGAATTCCTTTATCGATGAGGTGTGCTTATACTCCGGAAGGTTGCTTTTGACTCTATGAATCCTCTCCCACGTAAGAAAGCATGTATGTGTATATATTAATATTCATATTTATACGAGGAAAAAAATTTTAGAAAGCAATATATATATATATATATATATATATATATATATATATATATATATTTATATATACATACATAAATTTTACAGCCAATGAGATTTGACCATAGCTTTTGTCTTTGCTACACGTGTACCACAATATCCAATGCGTTTAGTCGAATTTAATAACTAGTCACAGCTTTTATTATTTTTACAACTATCAAGCAAATTATGTTTGTTTGCCATGATAGCAGGCTCCCTAAAAAACTATTTTTCACCAATAACGTGTACAAGTAATATATTGTAAATATAAATTATTAATTCACTTACATCGTCAAGCCTTCTGATCTCTTCTAAATATCTCGTAACCTGTGCAGGTATACATTTATACTAAACCTGCTCTATTGTTCTACTTCTAATAAGCTATTGTGAGTGTCATAAAGGTGATTTTTATAATTTCTTCGATGACTTCATTTTTCAAACCTTCAACTTTCAGTTTCTTTCTAAAAGTTAAACATGTGCTTAATATCCAAATGTAATAATAATTTATAAAAATCAATTAAAACATGAATTTGACAAAAAGATAAAGCGAAAAAGAGCTGAAATTTAAAAAAAAATTAAAGGTTGTGTAAATCTTGACAAAGTTTTATTGTTAATAATCCGAATGATAGTAATACCAGAATAGGGAATAATATTGAAAAATGAGGCCTACAATGGCTGGATCACTAGAACAAAGTACTAGCAACTTGGTGATCCTTCCGATGATCCGAGTTTAAATCCCGGTCTCAGCCGATAGACATAAGCACCGCTGTAATAATTTACATGTGCTTTGTGTACAACATATCGTAGACCTCCTTCGCTGATTAGCACCTATATTTGGAAGCATAAATAGAGCGACGTTAAATAACATAAAAAATATATTGAAAAATTAAGCAATAAAATAAATGTAATTTACATTGCCGTCGATGTAAATTCAGATACAATCACTCAACCTTTTTCTCATGTAACAGAATTCGTAGAAAAAGTATCTTTTTCAAAAAAAGAAAAGAGAAGTAAGAAATTTACAGATAAAAATATTTCTGATAATGAGATTACAGAAAACATCGTCAATAGTATATCAATTGACGCGGTAGCGCCACGAAGGCGAGTTTGAAAACCGCCGGCATGGCGCGGCCGCTACACTATTTACTTCTAAATTGAGATTTCGAGTTTTCAGCCAATGAAAAAAATGTTTATCAGTTCTTTATCGATAATTTTCTAAAGCATATTTACTATTTATGACCTAAGGAATGGTTTCCTGCCGGTATTTTTAGCTCAAAAGCAGTTTTTAATATAAAACTCCGTGTGTGCTATGAAAAATAGTCAGAAACACTTTTTTCTATATATACGTATATATATATATATATATATATATATATATATATATATATATATATATATATATATATATAGTATTTATTAATACACGGCAAAAATTTCAGCACTAAGACCGTTCAAACTGTAACAAAAGTTCAGCACTAAGTA
This sequence comes from Sycobia sp. Sy_11, assembly GCA_018907035.1. Lineage (NCBI taxonomy): Eukaryota > Metazoa > Arthropoda > Insecta > Hymenoptera > Epichrysomallidae > Sycobia > Sycobia sp. Sy_11. The sequence continues at coordinate 2,277,461 of JACCIC010000042.1, forward strand.
TATGTATAGTATAGTATAGTAAGATAATATATAGTATAGTAGGACGCTATAATATAATAATAACTATAGAGTATACACATATAAACAGATAGCAGATAAAATGATGTTTGTGGACTGTGATGCAGCAGATGACATGTAAACGAAAACCAGCCCAGATAACAGCGCATGCCAAGCGTACGCACGCCTGCGTAGTTTGTCACCCAGTTGCGTCAAATTTGCGCAAGCATATTTTGGGGCAACAAAATGGAAGTATTGCCGGCAATACATCAGCGCAAGTTGCTTGACGAACTAGCAAAAATCGTCGGCTTATTGCCGAATATATGCAGGAGAAATAATACAAAATTTCAATGCAATATAGGTTATACAATATAGGTTATTGCATTCAAATTTTGTATTATTTCTCCTGCATATATTCCGCAATAAGCCGACGACTTTTGCTAGTTCGTTAAGCCACTTGCGCTGATGTATGGCCGGCAATACTTCCATTTTCCATTTTGTTGCCTCGCAATGCGCTTGCGTAAATTTAACGCAACTGGGCGACAAACTACGATGGCGTGCGTACGCTTGGTACGCGCTATTATCTGGGTAGGTTATATATATATATATATATATATATATATATATATATATATATATATATATATTAATTAGTTATTTTTATTTAGTAATAAAAATCTTATAATTTTTATTTCTATCTATTTTTCGTGATTTCTATTCATATAGTTTGCGCTACGCGTGATTTTTCAGAGCTTGTTTGTCAGAATATCGAACTATATAGACTTGAAGAAGTTGTTTTAGCTTATCGATATTGCTCTTTGAAGCTGATGAAGTTCTTAAAACTATTTTAATATACTTTCTATGACATCGATATATAAATTATAATATAAATTATTCTGGAGAATATTACATATAAAATATTTATATCTGTTCTTTATATAATACGTACACCAATCACTATTAATTATAATTATTTTAATAACGTTACAAGGATCGCGTTTATTTTATGCGGATCCTTTAAGCAATTTTGATATTGATAATTCTGATAATAATGACCTTTCTTCTGATGAATATTTTCTAATATATCCACGGAATTAACAGATATTCATGAAAACTCGTTTGAAAAATTTGAAACCTTTTTAGCCTCAGCTTTCAAAGAAACTAATATGAACCATCAGCAAGGTAAAGCTGTGTTACGAGTGATCCAAACACATTTGTGTTTTAAAAATATTCACATTGATCCTAGAACAGTTTTAGGTACTTCAGCTATTTCTCAACCGACAATAAAAATAGCTGGAGGAGAATATATTCATTTAGGATTTGAACAAGGACTGATCGCTATTCTTCAAGCAAGTCATCCACTTTCGATTACGTTGAAGTTGATTTTAATACTGATGGAGCTTCACTAGATAAAAACAGTAAAATTACTATTTGGCCTATTCAAATTCGAATTTCCAATATAGTAGATAGTTTTCCTGAAATTGTTGGTATATATAAAAGTGAAAGCAAGCCGAAAAATGCCTCGTTTTTCGAGCCATTTGTAAATGATGTTTTATCTTTTTGAAATAATGTAGCCATAATTTTTGGTGGAAAAAAATTGCCATTTCATCTTCGGTGTTTTATTGCAGATGCAAGTGCTAGAGCTTTTGCTTTAGGGCATGCAGGGCACAGTTCTCGAATGCCTTGTTCAAAGTGCTGGATAATTGCAAATTATATAGGTCCTGGAGTTATGGCACTTCGAGTTGTCGATAAACAACTTCGTACGCAAAATAATTATCAATTAAGAATCGATGGCGAACATCATTTAGAAGAAAAGTCTTCCTTAGGGGATTTATCTTTAAATTTGGTTTCGCAGGTAGTATTTGACTACATGTACCTCGTTTGTTTAAGTGTAATGAAAAAAATACTGCAAGCTGTAATCGATGGAAAATATAATAAAAATTTTAATAAAAACTTCTAAGACGTTTATTACTATGTTATCTGCTAGACTTAAACAAATATTTAAATACTGTTCGGATGAATTTGCTAGAAAACCCACTGATATATCTAAACATGGAAAATTTAAAGCGACAGACTTAACGCAAATTCTGTTGTATAGCGGATCTGCATTGTTTTTTGGTTTAATAAATTTTTCTGCATATTTACACTTTCATTTTGCTTCACGTTACTATGAGAATTTTCACAGATCCTTATGGCACTGAAGAAAAAATTACTTTAGAAGAAAATTTAATAAAAATTTTTGTTAATAGAGTAGAAGATTTATATGGGATAAAATTTTTATCGTATAATGTGCACGGTCTTCTTTAGCAGATGACGTTACAAACTTTGGTCCTGTAGACTCTTTTTCAGCATTCCCATACGAGAATAATATGATATATTTTAAAAAATGTTGCAGAAAACCTCATCAGCACATGCAACAAATATCTAATAGAAGGGCTGAAAGAGTATCTATGTATAATTCTGTTTATAAGCACCGTAATAGTAGCAAGAATAAATTCATTGGAGAGAATTTTAGAGGACCTCTTCTACCAAACGCCCCCAAATGTAAACAATATCATAATATTGTCTTCAAAAACTTTTGTATCTCTTTAAATAAAAATAAGACAATTCTACTTCGAGATTTACGTATTTGCATTATTCAAAATATTCTTTTTAATAATGAAAATTGCAATTTACTAGTAAAAGTATTTAATAAACGAAATGATTTTTTTGATTCGGTTTGTTATTCTTCATCTGTAGGCGTGTTCCTTTGTTCTTCACTTTCATCAGAAATTGTACAAATTTCCTTAAAAGATATTCATTCTAAATGTTTTAGAATGCCATATTGACAAGATGTCTCGACGCAAATATCTGTTAATAATTATTTTATAGTTATGCAAACTTTATCTACGTTTCCTGCAACACTAGACTAATATTTTTCTTCATCACTTATAATGTGTTGTTAAGTATGTCTTTCTTTTTGAATTCTTTAAAATTTAAAGTATTTTTTAATATTCCAAATTGCATAAATTTTTATAAATTTCTGCATTGAACTGTTCCTAATTATTTTTTTTAACTTTTCATATGCAACATAGATTTTTTAATTTTACATTATTATAATATAATTATAATATTTAATTTTCTTGAAAATTTTTAAATTATTTTAAATGATGTTAAAAATTGTGAAAAAAATATTTTATTAAATAACTAAAAAATTTAATTTATAAGTCAGACATAGTAAATTTTATATGTATGTTAAAATTAAGTTATACAATTTCTAAATATTAAATCTAAGTTTTAAAAAAGCTATCAATGATGCTATTGGTTCATATTCAAAATGTGGAAACAATCAACGATCGACTTCAATGTTTATTTACATTGTCGAGCCCAATACAGGTTGTAATGATTCATATATTATTTCCAGTTATTTACATAACCGTCATATTGTGCTACAATTCCCGTATACATACTTATAAATTTAAATAAATTGAAATACTTATTTAGTATAATTACTAGTAATTTTAAGCCTAAAAAATTAGACATTTAGGAATTTTAGTAAGTCCACTTTTTTATTATTTAAGTATAAAATTATAGAATATTTTTAATTGCAAATAGCAGAAAACAATGTATTCATATGTTGTAGTATAAATTTTATAGTAAGTATAAAAATAAAGTTAATTTTAAATTATATTAAGTGCATAATAAGTAAAATATTATATATTATAATAACAATTTTTTATTAAATTTTTGCAGAGATTTAATTATATAAAATTTTTTATTACAAAAGTGGACTATCAAAATATCATCATGCACGAACAGGAAAAAAAAAGTATTAATAAAATGAAAAAATTATTGACATATACCAGGCAATCAGGTTCGGTGAGTGTTCAAAAACTATTTTTTATTTAAAATAATTATTATATGCTATAATGATCATTGTTATTCATAATAATATGGCCACAACATTTAAACAAAAAATATGATGCTTAACTGAAAATATAACCATCAACTTTTGATAATTTTATTTTATATACAAGTAGTAGATGTATGTAAAACATTTATATACTTTGGATATAGGTTGATAAATAGATAAATATATTTTACTATATAGTTCTTGTTATGTAGTTCATATGTATATAAACGTTATTAGTTCCATTGTAGTTATACCTTTTTATTATAAATTGTTGTATAATTTATGCGTTACAGATTGTTTTCCAAAAAAGAAACTTTTTAATGTAAGAAAAAGAATACCAAATAATTCTCTATATAAAAACAAACTATTCAATTACGTTATGCTAAAAGTATTGCGCTATTAAGACAGAAACATATTTTATATATGATATAAGAAAATAGTAAAAACTTGTTCGTAGTACACTACACGAGAGTGCAGTCTCGATTCCAAATATTCATGCTGGAGGACCATCTGCACAAAAGACCAGATTAACGGAAATGAAATCTCCACTTCCGCTCAATCAAAGTTTTGCACATAATAAAAATCATATAAATTCCACATCAGCTACTTGTTCAAAAATAATCGATAAAACTCTTAATTTACAGCATAAACCACTGGAGCCATCAACTAGCAGGAAACAAAATTTGGATTCAATAATACATTCACCAAATAAGAAAGATTATTATGCTCCTGTCGAAAATCATTTTAGGTAATTTAAAATTTAACTGAATTTAATAATATTAACTAATATTATTTATAGATACTATATATATATATATATATATATATATATATATATATTTATTTATTATTTAATAAATGTATATACAGTAATGTATTACCAAATAATATAAAACAAACTAATCTGACTATATATCTACACGATTATATTGTCATCGATTTAAATAAAATTTGAATTTTATAACCCTGGAAAAAGTTAACTGACAAAATAAATAAATAAATAAAAAACCTGTCAAATACATTTTCGTATTTGAAGATATGTTATTTTTAAAACAAAAAATTAAAAAATGTCTAGAATTTCCTATTGTTAAAAGTTATTTAACAATATTTTTATATTTTAATATTATTTCAGTTATTTCGATGAAAAAATCAAACAATTAGAAGAAAAAATTGTGGTCTGAAATATGAAACCATATTACTTGGAATGGATCTGAAAAATTCAACCAGACTGCTTTTCGAAAAACCAAGTTTGCTAAAGCTTATGAAGGTATTTATCATGAAATCTATTAATTAATTTTTAAAAATCTGTTGTATTAAGAAATATATATTTTGTAGAAGCTGTTGCGGTGAATGCAAGTATAATGATAAAGTCCTACATATGCTGAACTCGCAATTTCAATGTGCAAAGAAATAAAAAGTTTGAAGAAGCCAGAAATTAGCCTACGACAATCTAGTATCCTCAAAATTTCGTTCAAAGAAATACTAAGATAGAAAAATTAATTAATTAATTAGAAAATGGGAATGGAGCACTTGTTTTACAGATACATTTCTAAGCACAAGTGAGTTGTCGAAGATTGTGTCAAAATGATTATCTATAATAACTTTGCAGTTCTATTCTTAATAGATTTAATTTTTTTATAAATCATGGTACGTATTCTATTTAAATTTTACAAATAAATATTTTAATTGTATATTAGAGAACTATATACGAGAAAATTTTTTAAAAATTATGTGTTGTTACTACCTGATTCTATTTATACATCAGCACAGCTACGTGCTACTATAATATTACGTGTAATACTTCAAGAACTAAATAAAAATGTTACGTGCGTTGTTTTCAACCTTTTCCTTTGTAGTTGTTGGAGAGATTAAAAATTATTTTTAGGCTCCATATTTGTATCCATATTTATTTTTACAGATATGAGAAGTAGTCAGAGCACCATGTTTCGTTTATTTCTTAAAAATTTATTTTTTCTAGGATTTGATCAAACAGATTTGTTATTTTCATTCAATTGTTTGATAAAGTATTCCCGAGCTAGTGCAAGAATGTTCAGGCTCAAAACAAGCCAAGGTACGTCGTAGGCACAAGTGTATTATATAAAAATATACGTGTGTACTTCGTATAAAACTAATGTGGACGAAAGGGTGAATATGCCCATACGTCACAAATTAATGAATTTAATGTATCGCAATACATCAGTAGACTTAAATTTATGATAAAATTAGTATAAATAAAAAGCGTGAAGCATGCAAGAGAATGGACAACCTCATGTTATGAAATATGGCATTAACGTTCGGAATGATAATAAATTAATAAAAAAAAATAACTGTCATCTATTACCTTACAGGGGCCCATAATAATAGCGTCAAAATTAATAGTGCAAAGCTTATGTTAATGAAAAATAAATTTGGACGACTGCTAACCATTAAACATTTATACCTCATGGATTGCTTTCAAAAAAAGCCCAATGCCTCAGATGATTAATTTTGATAGAAAGATAGTTATTTGAAACGTGACTAAAATAAAGATGCACAGATTTTATGACGCCGTTTCTTATATGTGTTGAGTATACTATACTTTATACTATTATGAAAATTTTTCGGATGTCTTATCGGCAAAGTCAACTTTTCGTTTATTCAACACATTGGCACTGTTCGGAATAAGGCGTGTAAGCGGGAAATGATAAAATTTTTTTTCTTTTACAAACTTTATTAATTTAAATTACATAAAAATATATTAGATTCAAAATGCCAAAATTTCAATGCTAAGTTACAATAACCGATATTTTTGATAGCTGTGTTAATTGCGCGGTGTTTTTGTTCAGACGATCCAAACAAGAATGACATTCGCCCCCGCTGACCTGCTCGTCCCTTTCTTACCATGATGAGTAGATAAGAGGCCGGGGGACAGTGAGCAGTCCCTCTACCCAAACCTTAGCAGGCTGAGCGGTCGCCTGCCGAACATCGTGCACTCTCCACGGTTACCCGTGCCCTCGCGTACCTCCCACCTTGCTGTGCCTAGCTGACAGGATGCCACTCCCTTCAGCCATAGGGTGACCTCAGTACATGGGCGGGTCAGAACGCCTCGAGAAAAGTTCTGACCATCCTTTCGGAGACGCTATAGTCTCGGACACCAGTGAGACCTTTCTCGAGCGAAGGTTGCGAGCTCGGTCCGATAGAACACGTGCATCGCGGTGGCAAAGGGTGAGAGGGGCTGGGGTACATGGACATTCTGCATTTTAAACGGTTTGCAGGCCTCTGCGAACCGTCAATCTCGTACATAAATATAAATCATTCGTCATCTACAATGCCTCTGATCACTCTTACATATTTCACGCCGCTGCACACCGAGAAACCGGACATCGGACAATCTTTCACCCAATGGTGCAAGTAACATATTAATGTCTTTTTTCGATTTCCCTCCCATTTTTTTTGTTTACAACGTTCGTCGGAACAAGCGTGATATAATTATAACCATACTCAACCACTTGAGAATTTCGACATTTTTACCATCCTAGATAGACTGCGATATTCTGAGTTTTAGTTGAGCATTATGGGAGGAAGAATCTCTCTATATATCTGACCAACACGTGATAGGCAGGCCTTTCCTATTGTCACACACGCGGTCCCGCCTACGTGCACTTTCCTTTTTATGATCCCCAATATATTCTGGAGCGGCACGAGAGCGCGATTGTTTCAATTCTGCCCACGAATTTCTACCGTAACGACATAATGAGTCGGACTAAAAATTGTTGCGCGCGTGTGGGCCCATCTAATGTTATTTACTGTTTTAGATATACGATACGCATGCACACACATATATACATATATCATACGTACACAAAAATAAATACACACACATACATACCCACACACATACACGCACATACATACCCACACACATATACACACATATACATACATATATAAAGGGTGGGCCATTTTAATCTATACACCCTAATTGCTTCGTTCCTATGAGGTGAAACGAAAAGATGGTTTAGACAAAAGTTGTAGACAAATACACATATACAACGAATTTTATTTCTTCTTAACAGTTTAATTTAACAACCAACCCCAACAGGCCTTATATTATTTTTCATAACTCAATGCTATTGCATAATGTTATAGTATAACATACGCTAAAGACTATGGTATAACAACATTAAATTCTAGATGCATAGAATTTTCAATTTAGGTTAAGGCAAACTGACGGGTATTAGAGTCTGTGAAAAATATTTTGTACATAATAAAATTATGTGCATATCATCTTCAAGCTAGATATTTTAATGAGAAAATCACCAAATATAACATATGTGATCGATATTTATTTCCAATTGATATTGTACGAAAAACATTTGGCTTCTTAAATACAACTTACGTACATTTAGCGATATACTAAAAAAGGAAAATATTTCACTTCTTTTTGTATTTGAGCAGCTTAAATCTATCACAAATCAATATTGACAATATATTATTTTAAATGTAAATAATGAAAAAACTAGCTTAAAATTGTTAATTTATTCCGATATCATTGTATTATAATAAATGCCGAAAATGGGAATGGAGCACTTGTTTTACAGATACATTTCTAAGCACAAGTGAGTTGTCGAAGATTGCGTTAAAATGACTATCTATAATAATTTTGCAGTTCTATTCTTAATAGCTTTATTTTTTTTTATAAATCATGGTACGTATTCTATTTAAATTTTACAAATAAATATTTTGATTGTATATTAGAGAACTATATACGAGAAATTTTTTTAAAACATTATGTGTTGTTACTACCTGGTTCTATTTGTAAATCAGCACGGCTACGTGCTACTATAATATTACGTGTAAAACTTCTTACCTTGAAATTATTAAACTTTAAATTACTTGACAAATAAATATATTTTAGTATTAAGTAAATGAATGTATTTATTGTAGCTTTCTAAGAGTCCTTCTGTGTTTATACGACTTTTATTGCAATTCCAATATTTAGGGCATAAACGTGACACTTATATTTGATCGATAAAACATAGATCATTTTGACTGAATTAATTAAATACCAGAGCCTCTATCATATACAAAAATATCAATAAACAGCTAAATATTTACATCCACACAAAGAAAGTTACAAATTTGGGTCCTGAATGTGCCTACAATGCACAGTATATTTCTTAAATAGAACATCTGTGTAGCCACTTTTTCATTACCTTTATGGAACAGCGATAATGTCATTAAAATAATTAAAATTTTCAAAAAAAAAAAAATATAAAAAGACGTTGTTCAAAATAGACAATTGAACTCTTCAAAAAATAAGAAACCAATTTCTTTCTGGGAATTAGAGTGGGACAGAGCCAAAATATTAAGGACAATCTCATTAAAAAATTCCAATTTTCTCTTAAAGTAACAGATTTAATCAATTAGAAAAAATGGTGCGAAGGCTAAAAAAATTTTACTACTAAAAAGAATCACGAAATTTCCACTCTATCTCCACTTACAGTCTGTCTGGAATGCAGAATATTTAAAAACAAATGGATACAAATCATTAAGCAGGCCACCACAAATTCTTTAACTGAGGATTCCGGAAATGCTTTGAATAAGTTCTTACCTCCTTCGGTGCCCACCGACCCCGAGTCCATTCCCACATGCAATAATAATGAAGTGTTTAATACTCTCTTTATTTTTTCTGAGTTTAAACTAGACCTTGATTCTAAAAAACTTGGATCGCCACCAGGAATGGATAGAATGGATTTTCAAATTCTGCAACAGCGGTCCTTAAGATACAAACTCATTCTTCTTGATAGTTCTAATAGCATTTTTGCATCCAGCTTTTTCCGGAGGACTGCAATAACTCATGTTTTAATTTCGTTCCTAAAAATAATGTTCTCACTTCCTGCGTAGAGAATCTTGAGACGCTTGTAAGAAATGAAGTAGAATGGTGGGTAGAGAAATATAATTTAATACTGCTGAGGCAACATCCCTATCGAAAAGAACATTGAATCACAGATAATGTAAATAACCTGACATGTAAAGTGTAAGAAATCTTCTTAGGAAAAAGCTGGTTCTGAGTGTTTTCTTAGATATTCAATTCTCAGCGTCTGATTAGATTTCTCAAAAGTTTAACTCGAGAAAAAAACATTTTTAGTGATACTCTTGGAAATGATTAAAAAATGTTATATAAAGTCGTTTAAGGTGGTGTACAGAGGCCCGATTCTCTATGCCCTTTATCTTTAAAAACTAATAGAAAGATTATAAAAAAAGTATATCTGTACCGCAGTTTAGTTCTTTACCTTTTTCGACATCGTAATCCACGTAAAACTTTCATAACTAAATCGAGCTAGAGTAATATTGTACAAAATGTCATAAAATTAATCGATAATGACTTCGGTGAGATAAATCTCGAGCTCGTACCTGAAAACTCTGCTATTGCTCTTCAACACAAAAATATTGAACTAGCCGAAACGGATATCGAATTCAGAAAACACATTACAAAACCTGCAGATTCAACACGTTTTCTCGAAATATTCTTTGATTACAAGCTATCTTTTGATCCTCATATTCACTATATTTTAAAGCGCAGCACCAATGCATGAAATATTATAAAATTTCTGAGCGGTGTTTGGTGTTGTGCTGACCCGTAATATAGAAACACTACAAAGACATTATATAAGAGCTAGATTCGATCTGTTATAAAGTTTTCTATTTTCATGCACTTGCCCTCGCAGAGAAACTGCACCTGATAAATATTTATATTCTTTAATGTGAAAAATGCCGTTGCTAGGGATGATATCTCGGAAGAATTTTGTAATGCTAAAATATTGAAACAAAATGCATTTATTACATTTAAAAAAAGAAAAAATTTTGAACCTTCGTACATTTTCATACGACCAATAGAAGTAGAGAAAATTTTTGTTTAAACTATTGTTTATTACTTGCAATTTAATTAACATTGTAACTTGAAATTTGTCAAGGTGCAAGTATAAAGATTAATCTATCTTTACATTTATTAATACAATCTAAATTATTAGTAATTATGTTAAAATGTAAAAGTTTTTACGGGTGTCATTAGCAACGGCTGGCGGCGGTTTATCTCTCTTCGCGTCAACATTGCGGCGCCGCCTACTGGGCATGCGCTCATTCGCGCATACGTCACAGATAGCTCCAGTTACGTCGCTCTCGATCTTAGTTGTAAAATAGAATATCTTTACCATAAAAGCAGCTATATTTCGATGATTTTTTTTGGAATTTAACTTTATTTTTTCTAACCTTCATAGTGCTCTTATTTCTAATACGGTAATTCTAGTATATCCAATGTATAATAACATAAATTAATTCTTTAAACTTTATATTGATTTATTATATTAACAATCCCGAATTACTTTTACTTCATTTTTTGTCTTTCTTTTATAATATTAACGTAATTCAATATTAGCTTTACTCTTTTCTTATATCCAATTTTTAGTTTGCAATGGTGAAAATTTCTTATTTAGATGTTCGAAATTCCATCAATTGTCTGTTGACCACCGTCTCGAAATCACCAAAAAAACATCGGTTTGCAATAAAATTTACCATCACATAAAAGTAAATCGTGCGAATTTTGAAACTGTCAAATTTGCAACGGTCCGCATAATGTTTTACTGCATTCTTGGAATGCATGAAATCTATCAGCTACAGGTGAAATAATATCAACTGTTTCCTTGGCCACACAAGTGCCTTTTTGCACTCAGTTAATTTCTACTGTACGTATTAATATTTTAAACAATAATTTGCAACCAATTTTTTGCCACGTTTTATTAGATACAGGCTCTTCTGTAAATTTAATAACAGAAAGTTTAGCCGCCCAACTAAGGTTGCCAAGAAAAAAGTGCCACGTTTCTGTAGGTGCCCTCAATCAGTTAGCAACTACATCGAATCATAGGCTTTCTACATCAATTTCTGCACAGAATGACAGTTTTAAAAGATCTTTTAATTTTGTGACCGTACCAAATATATCTCGCTCTGTTCCAAGCGAACCTTTTCCGCGAGATAAAATCGTCATTCCTGCGAATTTAAAATTAAGCGACCCGGAATTTTTGAAACTTACACTGATCGACGTTTTATTGAGGTTGGGTCCATAACTTACTACCTTTTCAATCGGTCAAATTGAGCTGTTGACACATGGCTTGCAATTTTATTTGAAAAAAAAATCGATTCGGATTTACAAGTATTCGGAAGTATAAGTCGCGTCGTGTGTAAATTTGAGAGCTTATAAAATGACTTGATGCGATTTTGGGAGATTGAAGAAGGCCCCTCGCAAGATTTTCTATCCAACGAAGAGCTTGAATGCGAGAACCACTACGGGAAAAACACGACTCGCGATGTCACTGGTCGTTACGTAGTGGCCTTACCTTTTAAACAAGATGAGAAAATGCTGGGATGGTCGCGATTTACAGCTTTAAAACGGTTAAATGTGCTATTTAACAAATTTAGACGGGATCCAGAATTTAGGGTCAATTACTACATAGTCATCGAGGAATATATTAGATTAGGCCACATGTCCGAAGTCCACAATATTTTAGGTGGAGGATTTTATTTACCTCACCACGTGGTTTTTAAAGATACGAGCGCGACTACTAAACTTCGACTCGTATTCGATGGATCGGCAAAATCGACCTCAGGAACGTCTTTAAATGACATTTGAATGACTGGCCCCACTATTCAAGATGATATGTTATCATTCTTTTTACGTTTTAGATTTTTTAAATATCTGTCATGTGTGCGGATATTGAGAAGATGTACCTGCAGCTAGTACGTAAAACTGATCGAAAATTCCAAAGAATTTTATGGAAGATAGATAACAACATTGTAGAATACGTATTAAATACTGTCATATTTAGTATCGCTTCTGCCCCGTACTTAGCCATCCGTACGCTTCATCAGCTGGCAGATGATAAGGGACCTATTATCCTAAAGTAGCGCAAATTTTAAAGAAGAATTTATATGTTGACAGTTTACTGACAGATGCGAACACAATTACTGAATCGTGCGAAATTAAGCAGCAAATTGCGCATCCGCTGTGGCACGGGGTGCAACTTGCATCAATGGGCCGTAAATGAAATAAGAATATTGAAAAATTTAGACAAAGGTCAAATTGATGTCAATTTTTATCCGCAGGGTGATAAAAATATTAAAACTCTAGGACTTTCTTGGAACGCGCAATGCGATAAAATTAAATACACAGTCAACTCGATAGAAACAAAAACAGCAGTGTCAAAGCGCGCCGTTTTATCGGAAATTGCAAAAATTTTTGATTCTTCGATTATTGGGTACAGTCATTTTATATGCAAAAATTTTAATGCAGCGTCTTTGGCAACTAAAATTTGACTGGGATGAGACGGTGCCAAATAATATTTATACATTGTGGCTGAATTTGTGTAGTCAATTGGATGCACATAAAGATTTCAATTTTATCAGACAAGTAATTATTTCAGACGCGAAAATTATACAGCTTCATGATTTTTCCGATGCTAGTGATCGTGGATATGAGGTTTGTATATACATTTGATCGGTTGATAATAATTCCTTATTGTGCGCAAAATCGTGCTTAGCACCATTAAAAACTGTTTCTATCCCGCGACTAGAATTATATGCCGCACATTTACTAACAAAATTAGTTATACAAATAAGAAATGCTTTAGCTTTTTCCTTTAATGATGAATTCCACTGGACCGACTCGACAATAGTTATACAGTAGATTCAAACGTCACCACATATTTTCAAAACGTTTGTTGCAAATCGCATTGCAGATTTTCAAAATAAGAATGACACAAAAAATTGGTCGCATGACTCATCCCAAGATAACCATGCTGATGCTTTATCACGAGGTCAATCTCCGCGGGAATTTATTAAAAATCTGTTATGGATAGAAGGGCCGAGTTGGTTAAAATTAAACAAATCAGAGTGGCCTCCCTTACACGTTCCCATAGCCTGTGAGTTGCCCGAAACCTGTAAATTCGAATGTTTCTTCACGTGCACAGATGATTTTATTAAAGTAATAAACAAGTTCTCCAGCTTTTCGAAATTAAAACGTGTTATCGCTTATTGCTTGCGTTTTAAAACAAACAATAAACATCGTGGTCCACTGTACCAGGTAGAATTACAAAATGTAGAAAAGCCTATTGTTAAATTAATACAAATGCCATTTACTCATGATTGGATCCATAAGATCAGCACTAATGTAAATTATTCAAATAAAAGGATTTTTTTCTCTTCAACATTTTATAGACGAAGATGGAATATTTCGAGTAGGAAATCGGTTAAAAAATTCTGTTATATCGTATGAACAAAGGCATCTGATCATTTTACTAAAATCACACGTGACTATATAATTATTAGACACTTTCATTTGAATAACTTTCTTTGAGGAATTCAAACCACCATACATTTGAAGCGGTAAAAATATTGGATAATAGATGGCAGAAATCAGGTGCAAACAACTATACGGAAATATGTGCGATGTTTTCATGCTGCTCCGCCTTCCGTCGAATATATAATGGGCGATCTACTGCACGTCCGTATCAATCCGTCGCGTTTATTTTCTAATGTAAGAATAGATTACTGTGGTCCATTTTTTATTAAGGAAAAAAGGTACAGAAATAAAAATGTTATAAAATGTTATGTAGCCGTATTCGTTTGTCTCGTGGTAAAGGTAGTATATTTAGAAGTTGTCAGTGTGATGATAACAGTGGTTTTTTGCCGCTTTAAAACGCTTTATCGCTCGTCGCGGAAAACCTCAAAGCATTCATTCGGATAATAGAACGCAGCTCGTAGGTGCAAGGAATGAATTATGAGAAATATATGAACTATTTAATAATGAGAAACATCAAATAGAGACAAAGAACTTTTTAAGGGAGCAAGGAATAGATTGGAAATTTATTCTCCCATTGTCACCTCATTTCGAAGGTTTATGGGAATCTACGGTAAAATTGTTCAAACACCATTTTATTCCTGTTGTAACTTTACCAATTTTCACTTTTGAACAATTTAATACCATTTGCATCGAAATTGAGGCTATTTTGAATTGTTGTTCCCTCTCTCCTTTCTCCGCTGATCCTAATGACCTGTTTGCCCTTTATTCCGCCCACTTTTTAATCAGCGATACATTAAGCAGACTACCTGAGGGTGATATGACTGAAGTACCGAGCAATCGATTATCCTACTGGCAGCATATTAATAAGATTAAGCGAGATTTCGGGACTAGATGGAACAGATGGTACAGACCAGATGGAGTATTTGAACGAACTAAATATGCGCCACTGAATAGGTATTGATGTCGGTTCTGTCGTTCTTCGAAAGGAAAATAGTGCCTCTTCTATGCATTGTGCTTTAGGAAGAGTCACAAAAACTTTTGCAGGTAATGACGGAAAAATAAGAGCCGTCATGGTAAAGACTAAAGGGAGCGAATTGCAACGCAATGTGAGGCAATTAGTACCTTTATCAATAGAATCTGAAAAGAATGTACAGTGATCGTAATAAGAGTACGCTTTAGAATGCTGAATGCGCGATTCTTCTGTCATGTTTTGTAATGCAATTGTTTATTATATGTATTTTTCTATAACTTATTACTGTACTATTTAGTGATTATTTCGGGAATTTAATATATCCTTATGTGATTAAGGTCCATGTATGTTACATGTATGTATCTATGTATGTGAATTACTCAAATGATTATAAATGTAAATATTGATCTAAAGTTGTATGCATATTTTGCATTATATCTTGTGTATTTCATTGGCCGTCTCAGGAGCGGGTTTTCCTAAGAAGGATTTCTTCCACTGGATTTGCCCTTAGGTTTTCACCGCTTCATAGTGAGAGGCTGGCAAATGCAGAGACGGACGGATAAAGCGGTATATTATACGGTTCAACTGACTGACAGGTAAAACTGTACACTCATCGTATGTCTTGATCGGAGTCCTCTCAACGGGAGGAGTCATGTTCCGCACAATATTTTCTTTGATTTCTTTGTATCTATTTATGAAAACTTTTGTATTAAAATCAATAGTTTGCGTGATGTGATCGTGAATATAGCGAGTTAATCGCTTGAGTTTCGCAAAACTCCGCTATATGAAGAGTCATTAAGAGATTACAATTGACATCTCTCGAACTGCTCTAATAATTTATTAATGAACTCTTAATGTATTACTCAGTTGGTCCTAATGGTACGCGTTCAAACTTGTATAATATTTACCTGTAGTACAATCTATGAAATACCATTATACAAATCTATTTGTTACGAAGAATGAAATTTACTGGCAGTCGTCTTTCGATCCTTGTCATGATCGCACTTCTCTTTTGTATATATTTGTCGTTATTAAAGATTTTGTACATGTTAACCCACTTGTTGTTATTTATTCAAATAGCTACATGCGATTCAGTTCGAGTGTAGTGTGCACCACTCCATCTGTTATTTTTTTACATATTTCGCGTGTTTTCATAGATTCCTTATTTGTTAATATGAGTAATCTTTTTGAGAATCACAGTGTATATTCGGGAGCATTTGTGCAATTTTTCCACAATTAATATTGTTTTTCTCGCATTTTCCGTTTTCTCTCGAGTATTTCCAGTTCTGACGCCATAATATCCTGTGCCCGTTAAATAGCCAATTAGCAACATTGAACAAATATGATTTTGTAAAAAGCTACATCATTCCAGCTTTTAAATAATTTATATATATATATATATATATATATATATATATATATATAATTCTTTACTTTATCTTGAAATAGAATGTTATTTTTACTTCTTTGTATCAAATTCTTTTCCATTCTAATAGTGCTATATACATCAAATTACACTTTTATTCGATTTTTAATCGATTTTCAGCTTAAGTGTGCAACATATATCATCACGTTCATATTCGAACCTCCTTAGTGTTGTATTTCAAAAATATATAAAATCCACTAAGCATGATCTTAAGAATAAACGACTTTTTGATATGACTGTGTAATTAGTTTCAACAAATTGCCAATCTCGTGAATTAAAGATTTTTATTACATTTAATCTGTTTAATATCTATTATATAACTAGTTTAAATCAATTCATTGTAAGTATCTCTTTGTTATTTCGTTTCAGTTTCTACTTTGGTCATGGAAGGTATTCGTAACGGAAAAGTTGTAGATAAAAGAGATTACAAATACCAAGCTGGAATTTTATGTAAAGCGAACGGTTCTAATGAAGAATTTTACGTTTGTAGTGCCGTCATTATAAATGATTATCATTTAATGGGAGTTCCTCACTGTCTAATAAATAATGAAGGAAATTTAAATCAATATCATTATTTTGCTGTTGTGAGTACAAATATTGCAAATATTAAAGGCTTACCAAAAAGAGAAATCAGTGAAATCATTACATATGGATTTGTTCCTTCAACATATGAAAATGATATTGCAATTCTAAGGGTAAGACAACACAATTATAGTCTCAAATGCTTGATTATTGAGAATCAATATATCATAGATAAAATTTGAATAGGGACATCTAATATTACATATATAAGAAATTCGTAAACAGCACAACTATCCAGTAAAGTAATATTTACTTATATTATATAAACCCTATTAATTTAGAAAGCTAAAATTTTTTCCAATTTCTATTCTTGTGAAATGCTAAATTTTAGAGCTACCTTTCTTTTAAAAAAATTATTTCTTTTAGTTGACATCAAGTTTAGACCTTGCGAATAATTGGAATCTAGAAGGCGTCGTTATACCGGACATGACAGATCCATTAGAGTTATTACATCGAGAAGGCGTTGTTACAGGATATGGTTTCAATGAAGTTGTCGCCGTAGTTGATAATGAAGGAATATGGAAAAGAAAGAAGGGAACGACAGATTTTCGTCTTAGATCCGGTCGTGTAGTGACTGTTGAATTATCTAAATGTAATTCATACGAATCAGTTCACGATCCTGGACATATATGTGGTTTCATGCTACCGAATGATAAAGGTGAAGTTACCGGTATATGTTTGGTAAGTAAAATTAGAAACTCGCTTTAAGATGATTTCATTTTGTCGACAAACGATTACTTTGTTAGTAACTTAGTAACAAGTATTATTACTAACCATACTGTAAAAAATGCTCAAGCAATAAAGTCGGATGTTTTCGATGTGGCCCTATAGATTTATGCGTTTAGAAAATAAGAAAGTACTTCACCTTTCTATGGTGTTACAATTTTTAAATATAAAATCTCAAATGAACAAATGGCATGATTCTACACAATGGTTCTGAAACGCCGTCTTTATTTTCTCAACTAACTTTAAAAATTTATTTGGCATTGAAAAATGAACTTTTTTAAATGAAAATTTCTTTAAGGACGAACCTTATTATTAAATGCAAATATTCAGATGAAATTGCATGTGGGTTAACGATATCTTATTAAATCTTCTATAAAAGTCATTTTGCTTAATTATATCAATAACTACAAGACGTATTAAGTTGTTATTATTATTTAAGCATAGACTTTCCTTTATCTATAAGTTATAGCACAGCTATAATCATAAATCTTTGAATATATTATAATATTTAACAAATTAGTAAATATTTTTATCGCTCTTACAGTCTTGATACTATAATATATTCGACTAACATAATGACAGGCAGACTATCCTTGTTTATAATCACATTCCGAAGAATCTCAAATAAAAATGACTACTAAAACTAAAATTAAATTAGATTGAAAATTAAAAATAAGAAAAATAAGAAAAATAAACTATATTTTGTGTTAACCAAAGACAACCTGATTGCCCCACACCTTAAATTTCAATTTTCCTTTGATGCCCAACATTATCAAACCGCGACGCTCCATTTTTTCAAGAACTAAACTATTAGCTTAGTCAGTTTAGTGTAGTTAGTTAGTTTAACTAAAAGTGTAGTCCTTGAAGATGAACTGTAGCTATTCGAAACATCGGGCATCAAAAGAAACTTTAAATTTAAGGTAGTGGGAGAAGTCAGTTTGTCCTTTGCTAACATATAATATAGCTTATTTTTACTCTTTTTTTATTTTTATTATTTTAAATTATTAATTTAAATTTAATTTAATTTTTAGTATTAATTTCTATTTCAGATTCTTCGGGAGTGATCATAAACAAGGACAGTCTGACTGTCATTGTTTATATATTATATTATAACGACTATAAGATCGATAACATATTTATTAATTTAATTCAAAGCAGTTGCCAAAGCATAATTTTTAATTTTTAGTATTTAATAGATTACGTTTAGAAAAATGTTAACTTAATTCTTTGATTTTGTTCAGTCTGATAGCGGCAGTCCTCTTATTATAGACGGTCATCTCGTGGGTCTCGCAAGTAAACATAATAAGGCATGCGATGATACTAGTTTTGGATGTCTATACACCGATGTAACGCAGTTTAAATCCTTTGTTGATACCGTCGTAAATGGATATCACTATCCCGGCATGAGAACTTATATAAATAATATACATCAACTATAAGTCAACTAATATTAAGTTTATAAATGTATATGGAACAATTTTTGGCAGAATGTCTTAAATAATAAAATAAATTATTATATTTCTGAGAGAAAAGATTATTCAAAAGAAATTTTAGAATATCGGCAGATTTAGAATATCGTAGCAAGCAAATTATTTATCCTAATACTAAGCGCATAATAAGTTTAAAATATACACCAATCGTTTTGAATTCCTTTATCGATGAGGCGTGTTTATACTCCGGAAGGTTTTTTTTGACGCTATAAATCCTCTCCCACATAAGAAAGCATGTATGTGTGCATATTAATATTCATATTTATAGGAGAAAAAAAAATATTATAAAGCATTAAATTTCGTAAGGTAAGTAAGAATAATAGATGTATAAATGAAATTTTTATTTTTATTTCGACTAAAAATTTATTATAAAACTTATAGCTTTCAGTACAGGACTAATAAATTATATTTATTTCTTCATGTTAAGGGATATTTTGTATATAATATTATATTTTCTAAACTTGCAGTAAATTTACATTGAAGTAATTCATGGAATAAAATTAAATTCTTGTATATTTTGATTTAATTGTACAAATATCAAGAGCACTAGGAAATGAGACAGGATTTGATAAAATTTATAGAATATTGGTAGTTTCTATTTTTTATTTATAGGTGATAATCAGAGGGCGTTATGCTGGTCAATACTGCGCTATGTTACGTTTTTAACGGCTTTCGCAATATGTCGCCGAGCGTTGTCATGCAAGAGAATGACTTTGCACCTATTGCTCGTGATAGCTGATCTATGTCCGATCAATTTCTGTTGCAAATCATTCAGTTGGCGTTGGTATACCTCGGCAGTGACGGTTTCCTTCGGTTTTAGCAGTTCGTAGTACAACACACCCCGTTGGTCCCACCCAATGCACAGCAATACCTTTTGGCCCTGGATGTTCCATTTTAGTGTCGACGGTTTTTAATGTGGACAGTTGCCCTGGGTCCACCCATGTCTTTTTGCGCTTATGATTGTCATAGTAGATCAACTTTTCATCACCAGTCACAATACGTCATAGAAAAGTCTTTTTTTACCAGGCAAGCAAAGACAGTGCGATGTTGTATCGATTCATAATGGCATTTTGGTCAAATCGTGTGGTATGCAATTTCCTTCTTTATGAATCTTTCTCATCGCACGTAAATGCGTGTCAACTGCTCTGTCATCTATTAGCGAGTTCCCTAACTTATTAGCGAGTTCTTTCTGTGTTTGAGCTCAGTCTTCGTCGAGTAATGCTTGCAATTCACTATCTTAAAACTTTTTCGGTTGTTCAGAACGTTCTTTGTCATTAACATCAGCATCTCCACTTCTAAAGCGCTGAAACCACTCTTTACATGTTCTAAGCGATGGAACTTGTTCACCATAATATTATGGAAGCAATCGATAAGTTTCTGCTACACTTTTCTACAATTCAAACTAGTGCAAAAGGACATGTCGAAACAACGATTTACCATGATTCATTTTTCACTAATCAAAAAATTATAATGTTTACACAAATGATGGTGCCTCTTAACTGAATTTTATTCATAAATGTCAAAACTAAAAAATAAGTGCTAGATCCAACTCATCTGACTTTTCGAACTATTGATATCATCATCTAAACGTAAATATCGGGGACTAGGTTCGCCTCCTAATAAATAAATAATTAGTTAGTCCAACTGTTTAGAAAAGGTCAACCGTAGACATGGATCAAAAGCCACAAAGTCATTTAAAGCTTTTCAAAGGGCGTGAATAAAAGTCCCGGTATTGATTAAGCCGCCATTATCGCCTTTCACTGTAGAATGTGATGGAAGCGGATTAACAATTGATGATTAACAATATATATATATATATATATATATATAATGATTAATAATAGTTAGATTATTTATTATTATTTAATGGAAAAGAAGAACAGATAAAAAAAAATTATAATTAAAGAGATAACCTTGTTCCTTTTATCGAAGAACATGTTAACAATAATAGAGAGCTGAGAAGTCCTTCCTCAATTCCATTACTATATATTCTTGGTGATGTTGGCGGCTAAAGTTCTGCATAGATGAATGTAGCTGAAAAAATCAAAAATAAATAAATAATTCTATAATAAATGGGATTTGTATATGGAAAGTAAATTGGAATAAGGATAGGAAAAGTAAAAGTTATGAGTGCGTTCGTACGTGAAGGGGGGGGGGGTATGCTTCTGTGTGTATGGGTCTATATGCGAATATATATATATATATTTAGTTTCAATGGTGACAAAAAGAAAAAAATATAAATGAAAACTTATCGGATACCTAGAAGCCCGTATCCACAGGTAGTTAGTGGTTATCGCTGCTCCAGATCTTATTGTCCATCTCTCTCGAGTTCTCGTAGTTGTCATTAGGAAAAAATGATGTAGAGCTGGAAAGAAGAGTATAATAAATAAAGGAAAACTCAGTAGAAGATGCAAATCATAGCAGGGGAAATATAAGATTTGAAGAAGTAGGAAAATGATAAGATGAAAAACTAGAGGATAAATACATTTAAGATACAAAAAAGGTATACAAAAACTTTAGATTCAAAAGTACTACATCAGCTGATTGACTGCAACTTTAACCACCTAATCAGCAATAATTAAATTTAAATTATCAAGGATGGTTATTTCGCCGTTAACTAAATAAAATTTTTCGGTTGGTAGAAATTGAATCCAGATAATAAAAGTAATAAATTTGGAGGGGTTTGAAAAAAAGAGCATACTTTGTGTGAACGTCCTGAATCGACTGAACCAAACATACTAACGCGTTTTTCGAGTTTAACGAAACTTTGTCGTATCACCGCGTACTGTCTACGACCTCTAAATAATTTGCGTAGGCGGAAAAATAGTTTGGATCCACTGCTTTCTTCTTTAAGTGCATCGGAATTAGCTGCGGCGCGTTGGTGCATCATACGGGTTGTGCAGGAAAATGCCTCTGCAGAAGAAATCACATTGTTAAAGGCTGGACGGGTTCTTCCAAAAGGTAGTCCGCTTTCAAAGCTAAATCCGTTTTTGGACAAAGAACAGAATATTCTACGCGTCGGTGGTCGTCTCTCACACTCTGTACTCACTTACGAACGCAAGCATCCACCGATTTTACAACGTCGCTTTGCCGTCAGCCGGCTCTTTATAAGACATGTTCATAGGCTTACCCTTCATGGCGGGCCAACGCTCACTCTGAATGTATTGTTACAACATGCGTGGGTAATAAGTGCGAAGCAACAGGTAAAGAACGTGATCCACAATTGCATTCGATGCCAGCGCGTTAAGCCTCGCTTGGCTCACCAGTTAATGGGTGATTTACCTGCCGCCCGGGTAACTCCCGCTCGGCCCTTTACAACAGCAGGGGTGGACTACGCTGGGCCAATCCAAATCCAGACTACAAAGGGGCGTGGTCATCGTAATTACAAGGGCTATATAGCGCTGTTTATATGTTTTACAACTAAGGCAATACACCTGGAGCCGGTAAGCGATTTGACCACGCCTACTTTTATTGCGGCTTATAAAAGATTCGTGAGTAGACGTGGTATTTGTCGCAATCTTTACAGCGACAATGCGACGACATTTAAAGGCGCGGATAGCGAATTACAGCAATGTTTACAGCGGCGTCTAAATTTTGTAAAGAGACAGCGGCAGCTCTGGCAAATGACGGAACAACATGGAAATTCATCCCGCCGACTACCCCACATTATGGAGGCCTTTGGGAGGCTGGGGTAAAATCAACCAAGCATCATCTAAGAAGGGCTTTTGGGGAGCATTCCTTTACTTTTGAGGAAATCGCTACGATTTTAGCAGAGATTGAAGCGTGCGTGAATTCGCGACCGTTGTGCCCGCTAACAACGGATATTGACGACACAAATGCCTTAACCTCTGCTCACTTCCTTATAGGAGACACATCTGGTTTCGTTCCGGATGAGGAGCCCCCCACCGTACCAGAAAATCGCTTAGGACGATACCATTTAATGCAGCGAATACGCAATCAGTTCTGGACTAGATGGTCCGATGAGTATCTTCAACATCTGCAGGAACGGGGCAAGTGGCGAAAGCCCACTGAAAATTTTGCCGTCGGCCAATTAGTTACTCTTCGAGACGATCGATATCCACCCGCGAAATGGCCATTAGGACGTATATTGGAGACGCATCCCGGGTCCGATGGAAACGTGCGCTTAGTCACCGTGAAAACCGCTTCCAATACCTTGCGGCGGCATATAGCGCGTTTGTGTCCATTATTTAATGCGGCCGAAAGGCAATAAATCTCCACAACAAAGGAACTTCTAAAAAAAAAAAAGGGCAGTAAGGAATGTCAGTTTTTCGTCCATGGGACGAAGGCGGGCGGGATGTTTAGATTTTGAAAATGAATTCCACTAGAAAACAGCGATGGTAAGTTCGTAGTGGTATGAATTTTTTTATATTCCCATTGATGACGGAGAAAAGCGTGAGAAATCCTGTGAGCACGTTCGACAGGAAATGCAACGCGATGCGCGCGGCCGGCAATTAAAATCCGGAGCTCGACCGGAGACCCCTGCGTCGCCCCGCCGTCTTCAATAAGGCGTACACGTGGCAAATATGGGCCCGTTTATTCTTCGATATTTCAATCGCTTGAAATATTGAGGAGAACAACAGCTGCAAGAAAATTCGGGAGAGTGGACACTGGCGAAATCGTTGGTTTTTACTGCTTGGCTTGGCGTGGGCATTTCTTTCGTTTTTTTTGTAACTTTAAAGGCTCCGAGCATCGTTCGGAAAAGAGAGAGAGTTAGTTATGTCCAGCGCTTCTTGGCGACCAGTTTTGAGCTCGTGTTGGACTGTCATTTTGTGTAAAAACGCCTTTGCCGTGTCGATTAGATTTTTGAGTTGATCGAGCGTACGTGATTGTGTCGGTCTCGATTAAAATTGTCTTTTTTTTGCGAGCGCATTTTTTTTAGAATTCATTTGTAACGATAGTGAGTTGTGCGGTGTGTCTCAGTTTATCAGGCAAGCGTGGACAAGGCACTGAGGCCTTGGTGACATCCGCCCCTGTGCGTATCTCAAAGGGGCTTCCCGAGCGACTCTCGAGTCCAGAAGCTGCCGTCGGCGAAGGGCCCTGATCCCGTCCCCAAGACGTTGGGATCGCGACGCGGCGTAGGAGGAACTGCGGAAGGACCCCTTCCACCAGCGTCCTCACCTCACGGAGTGCACACCTTTAGCGAGTATCTGTAATTTTTGTAAAGCGCTAGCATAGAAAGTAGTGACCTTTTGCCTTTAAAATAGAGTAGTTAACTGTAAGATTTATATTAAATTTAAACTTTATAAATTTTTGAAAGGTTTTTTCCTCCACTCACCGAGTGGAGGTTTTTTATGCCTATAGTATTTTCTTTTTTCTTTATTAAATAAATTGTTGCTTGATATTAATAAAAGTGTTGTGTCTATTAATTTTCTCCTTGAACTCATAATATTCTTATTATTATTATTATTATTATTTTTTTTTTTTTTTTTTTTTTTTTTTTCGGAGTCTGTGAATGCTGTTTATGCATCTCAGATGGTCGTTCAGCAAGAATGGTCCTGAAAAACGACCACCGGAGTATGTGCGACTCGACAGAAAACCCATGTCACTACGCACTAAACACATATCTCCGTGTTGCACCGACACCAGCCCGGAACTGTTATACACATTACTTCAGCCTGGGCGGCAGTCCTTGCGTGCTCATTTCACGTTCATATCTTTCATTTCAGATTCTCATGCATACTCGATATTACATTCACTCTTCATAGACTTTCAATCGTCCAAACATCCATCTGCTCTTTTGTTCTGAAGCACATTCATAACGTATTTTGCGATCAACCGCCAGCTGTCCGCGTCCGTCATCATAATTTTCGTTACGTTTTCTGGCGTGATCACTCCTGTCCTCGTCTGTAACTCTAGTCGTGGCTCAGTCCAATGTTCGCACACAAAAAATGTGTGCTCCGCATCGTCCCAAGCCCATCCGCAGTACTTGCATTCTGAAGAGGCGACCCTCTTCATCTTGCAGAGGTACTTACGGAAGTATCCGTGTCCGGACAGAAATTGGGTAAGGTAGAAGTTCACCTCTCCGTATTTCCTCTCTTTCCACGGACCGATTTCGGGTATTAGTCTTTTCGTCCACCGTCCTCTTTCGTCCGTCGTCCACCGTCTCTGCCATGTCTCGATGGTCTTCGTCCGTTCTTCAGTCACAGCGTCTTCCCTTCCAACGTTCGAGCTCCGCTCGTAAATTCGCTTCCGTTCGGCCGCGAGCAGATCGATGGGAATGACCCCAACAATCACGAAAACGGCGCTCTCAGACACGGTACGATACGCGCACGCGATTCTTAACGCGCCCACCCTTTGTACGCTTTTCATGGCATTCGCGCGTTTCCTGATATTCATCGCGTCAGCCCAAACCTCCGCCCCGTAAAGCAAAATCGAGTGGGTAACGCTCATCAGCAGTCTCCGAACGTTCTGTTTCGGTCCGTTGGTATTGGCCATCAGTCTACTTAGAGCCTTGGTCTTTTCTGCTGCCTTTGTCGCCGCGTTTCGTAGGCGGGGCCAGAAGCTCAGCTTCGTATCCAAGGTAACGCCAAGGTACTTGACTTCACTCCTGGTTTCCAGTCTTTCCGTCCCTAACGTCATCGGAAACACCGTCTGTATACGTCTGCGAGTCAGCAGCAACAACTCAGTCTTTTGCAGCGCGAGCTGCAGTCCGTGATCTGTCATCCATTCGTTCACGCGTCTCATGACCTGATTCAGCTTTAACTGAATCAAGTGATAGTCGCGTGCGACTATCACGGCTGCCACATCGTCGGCATAGGCAATGAGACGCGCGTCGGAGGGCATGTCTAGTCTCAGCAAACCGTCGTATTGTACGTTCCAGAAGTCGGGGCCTAAAATGGAACCCTGCGCCACCCCCGCTGTCACGCGTTTCCATTTCTTTCCGTCCAAAGTATCGTACGTCAGTCCTCGGTCTCGTAAGTAGTCCCGTATGATACGAAGGAGGTAGGAGTCAACCTTGAAAGTCAACTCCAACGCCCCCAGTATCGCTGTCCATTTTGCAGAGTTAAAGACGTTACGAACGTCCAGGGTCACCAACAAAACCAGTGGTCTGGTTGCATGACAGCCCCTGTTCGCCGCGTGAAAGATGTTCGTCACGTCACCTATAGCTCCGATTGTCGACCGTCCTTTTCTAAATCCGTGTTGTTGTTCGGATAGATCTCCGGCGTTTTGAATTGTCTGTGACAGTCTTGGTCTCAGCAGTAGCTCCAACAGCTTCCCTGCCGTATTTAGTAGGCAGAGAGGCCTGTATGAAGAAGGCAAATCGGGGTTCCCCTTAGACTTACGGATGAGAACCAATCGAGCCTCCTTCCAGAGCCTGCTAAAAACTCCCTCCACCAGACACCCGTTGTACAAACCCAAAAGGATGTCCGGGCGGCGCGAAGCGACCACCCGTAACACCTCACTAGGTATGCCATCGGGACCCGGGGCCTTGTTAGGCTTCAACGCATTCGAAGCTCTGCAGAGCTCTTCCTGCGTGAAGAGAGGGATCTCTATATCTGTCATTTCGTTTGTCGCGTCCGTTCTGTTGGGATGGGTTGGGAAAAGTCTCTCAACTATCCGCTCCATCACTTTCGCGTCTCGTAGTTCCGGCGGACCCCGACCTCCCAGGGCGCATGTTACAATTTTATAACCGTTGCCCCAGGGATCCGAGTCTACCTCGTTGATTAGTTTTGTCCAACACCGTTTCTTACTGTCATTGATCGCGTATCTCAGTCGCTGTCTGGCGCGACTATACTCCGTAGAGTATAGTCCCACTACGCCTCGACTTCGGGCTCGTTGAGCTTTCCGTCTCAGCTTCAAACAATTGCTTCTGAGATCCGCGATCTCGGCTGTCCACCAGTATGTTTGTCGTCTGTTTAGTACTTTCCGTTTCTTGGGCATGGTGGCATCGCATAGGCGCTGGAGAAAGCCAGTCGTTGCCGCCGCTAACGCCTCCACCCTGTCCCGGTTCGTCAACTCTTGAGGCACCTCTCGTAAGGGAGGTTCTGCATTTTGCAGATACCTTTCGAGTTCGTCTATGTCTAGGCGTTTGGGGTTCCACCCCGTAGATGTTGTGCCCCGTCTCCTCGTCTGCCTCGTCGCGTCTGTCAGTTTGAAGGCAATGTACTGGTGATCACTGGCCGTATAGTCCTGGATCACCCGCCACGCCCTTATCCTGGTTCGAATTCCGTCCGAGGTCAGAGTCACGTCTGGTATGGAGTTACCATACCCTGGTCGTCTGTACGTCGGTACCGTTCCTTCGTTAACTACTGCCAGGTCCAGCCTTGCGGCCATCTCCAGCAGCAGTCTTCCCCGTCTGTTGGTCAAGGGCATTCCCCACTCGATCGCCCGCGCGTTAAAGTCGCCCGCCACGATCACGTTACCAGGGATTTCCCGCAACGCGTCCTCGATTTTTCCAAGTTTAGCCGCGTACTCGGAGGCACTGCTGTTTGGGCTCAGGTAAACACTGACATAGGTTATGTCAGCGACCGTTACCCAGACACAGTCCTCCTCAGTCCCGCTGCGTACGATATTCGACGCAACCTTTACACGTAACCAAACTGCGGACTTGCCCGAGCCGCTTGTGAGCCAAGTCGGTAATCGTCTGTCTTTGTATTCCTCACTGATAATCAGCACGTCGATGTTCAGTTCCGCCGCAATCAAAGACGCAGTGCGTCTGCCACGCTACTCCCGTTCATATTGCATTGGAGTATCGTCGTCGTCATTGTGTGACTGTCTTTGTCTTCTGTTCTGTTAGTGCTATCCTGAACGCGGCACACGAGGACGAGCCGGGTAAGTGTCCCCTGTCTCGGATATTATCCTCAGTGCACAGGAAACACTCCCCACGACTCCTGCAGTCCTTGTGGGAATGACCCTCGAGGCCGCATCGCCAGCAGCAGCTTCGTCTGTCCAGTCCTTTACAGTCTTTCCGTACATGACCGAACCCGAGGCATCTATAGCATCGCGAGACGCGTATCCTTGCTCTTATTCTTGATACAACCCACCCGATTTTAATACGCCCTTTCCTTAAGAGGTCGGTAGCCTCTTTTACGTCAAAATCGCAGACCGCCATTCTCTGTCCTCGACTGTTAACGTCGAAAACATGGGGCCGACGGTCTGCAGTCCGTCCCGTTTCCCGATTTAACGCGTTCGCGCTGTCCTCGTTGGTCGTGACACAGTCCAAGTCTAGGAATTCCAGTGTCACCCTGGAGGTCAAATCTTTTACGCGTCCAGTCTCTCCTACAGCGTCTTGAAGAACCTGTCGGAAGTCCGTCTCGTTGTTCTGTCTGGAGAGTTGTAAAAGTACCGCACCGTCTTTTGTCTTTCTTATTGTTCTGACTTGAGTATTACACTTGTCAGGGTCCACCTTTTGCCGTATTGTACGTACCACGTCAACGTACGTCTGTCCCTCAGCCGGCTTGATCATGATCGCTCCTCCCCTGCCTTTGAGGTTAGGGCGATCAGACCCGCGACCTTGGAGTCTCGCTTTTGGCTGCTCTTTTGTTGGTTTGTTGTCCGTCTCGGTCGTTTTCGGTTTTTTATGTTTTGAGACCACCTTCGCCCATGTTTCGGTCTCGATCGTCCGCTGTTGTGCGGCCGCCTGCTCCGGAGTAGGGGTCTGACGGTCTCTTTTCCGTTTCTGAGGAGTTGCCTCCTCACATTCACTCCGTCCTTTATCTTTCTGTTTTTGTCGGAGCAGTCTCATTCGCTTCAGTTCATACTGTTCGATTTCCACTGCTTCATTGATCTCACTCAAACCGTTTTTTATTATTTGACTTACATTTTTTTGTATGCAAGTCCTTTCCATCATTTTACTTAGGACTCTGTTTATTGTGTAAAATTGCTCCTGCAATTTACACTCAGCAGCTTCCCAAGTTGCCGGCGATTTATAAACATTAGCACTTTCATTCATATTGCTACCTGTAGCATTTTCTGTCACACCAGCCAGGTTGCCTACTGGTGTGATAGGAGAGCCGGGAAGCTCCATTGACTCTACTGAGTCGCTTGCAGGCGGCACTCGAAAGCCTGCTATAATTTTTTTATTACCTTTCATGATTGTATTGTTAATTTGTGTTAAATGTTTTATATTTGTGATGGTCAGGAGGATCACTTGTTGGAGATGACAGTTCAGCGTCCTGAATCTCCCCAATACTGAAGCCCTCCTACATTCCGGTGGCCTCGGCTGTTCCTCCCCCACGACTCGCAGCAGGGTCCCATCCGTACGCCATACGGCACTACTACGAGAAGCGAGATTTGACGTCTGACGACGTCTTACCACTGTGTGGGGCAGCCTCCCATGTTGGCTAGACTGGGTTCGGGCCCCCTACTTGTGGCGGCCCAGGAGTGCCATCTGGTTTTACAACTGTACCCTCCAGAAGGGGAACGCACATAAGCATGAAGTGATTCCCTCACAGCTAATCCCACCAATCAACAAGTAATCACTGCATCCGCAAGATCTTACCGTCGCTCAAACTGGTCACATTCATACGTGAGAGATGCCCGTTTATAGGGCCTCTCATTCATTCATAACCCGCCTGGAAGTTACCCGTTTATAGGGTCTCCATCTCCACCATTCGTGGGAAACTCGTTTATAGAGTTCCCGATATACTCCCCAGTCCGGGTACGGTTATCTTACAGATATGTAGGTGTGTGAATGATGAGTGGGTGTGTAGACGGACGAATACCACTATTTTCGCTCGAAGTTCTTGTCCACGGCCACTTATTCGTCACTCTTAGAAGTGCTTATTTCGTGACTGACCGCGAGTGGTCGTTCCCCTATCCGCAACCCCGGGGACGCGTGTGGTAGCTGAACTCAAGGCCCCACAATTATTATTATTATTATTATTATTATTATTATTATTATTATTATTATTATTATTATTATTATTATTATTATTATTATTATTAGGATTATTCAATTAATATTTTCTTCAATTTAATTAATTTACGAAACAAATATCTAAATACAAAATACTATACGTATAAATCTATAGTTCTACATATACTTTTATCCTGCGAGAATATTTCTCTAGAAAAATTAATAATTCTGTCTCGGGGAATAAAATAAAATTACGAAGCCTACGATGGCTCGATCGCTAGAGCGAAGGACTAGTAACATGGTGATCCGAGTTCGAATCCCGGTCTCGGCCGATTGACACAAGCACCGCTGTAATAATTTACATGTGCTTTGTTTACAAACACATCGTAGACCTCCGTCGCTGATTAGCACCAATATTTGGAAACATAAATAGAGCGACGTTAAATAACATAAAAAAAAAAATAAAATAAAATTACATTCATTAAATAGTATATTTTATTATTATACTAGAGACGAAAGTTGATTATTCTTTTCTGTGAGTAATCCATCGAAATGGTGATTCACTATTGTCACAAATAATTTTTACTATTTTTCTTTCTATCTTTAAAAAAAATCTATAAACCTTTTGCAAAAAGTCGAATTTCCTTGGTTTCGCCTAGGATGTCAAACCACGAACTTCAGAGCACTAAACTTTCTGGCCCAGTATCACCCAAATTTATCTTGCTCCCAGGCCGAATGTAGAACTGTATGAATAATTAATCCAAATTATTGGATTATAAATGTATTTAGTTTAATTTATATTATTCGCAGGATATTTATTCACAACAATTAAAAATTAATGGTCGTACGACATTTACAAAACCGACGCGAAGTCGAGATTATGCTAGTTGAGCCGGGCATCAAAAAGAAAAATACATATTAAAAATGAAAAAATGCAAAAAGTAATTAGGTAAAAATATTAATCCACAAATGTAACGTAAGAATATGAAATATACAGCGTACAACAATCAAATCTCAAAATTATGAATAATACATACATTCATAGCTATCGTCGTATAGAATTCTGTGTTTTAACACATATAGTCAATATCGTTAGTAGAAGAAAAAAAGGATGAACATCATTTCCTTTTTTGCGATATACTGTTTCTGCTATATATAGTAAAAAAGCTTGAGAATTGATACTATTGGGACCCCCTAACTACAGATACGGAACTATAACGCTTTTAAATTATTTCTAATATCCATCATATCCGTATTCGTAGCTGTTTTTTTTTTTTGTTTACATCCAGCGTACAATTAACCTCATTTACTGACAGAAATAATTATAATATGACACGTGGGT
The DNA here is from genome assembly GCA_018907035.1 of Sycobia sp. Sy_11. Lineage (NCBI taxonomy): Eukaryota > Metazoa > Arthropoda > Insecta > Hymenoptera > Epichrysomallidae > Sycobia > Sycobia sp. Sy_11. The sequence goes on from JACCIC010000042.1 coordinate 2,309,038, forward strand.
GTCTATAAGAGTTGACTGATATTTTATGGTTAGCCGAACGCAGCTGCATAAGTTAACGCAAAAGTGCAATGAGTAGAAACAAATTCTGCGCGCAAATGCGCATTTTTGAATAGAGAGGAATAACAATGACTTTAAGCGATAAAGTGCAGAATCGAAAGTCGAATTTTCGATCTGCTCGCAACGACGTGTCTGTCTCCGCCTCTACCTCTTCATTTGCCTGTGCCCGTTCCTGGCGGTGCTTCTGGACTGGCTGTAATCCGTAGTCTTGACTTCGCAGATGACATGCGCCGCACTTTCGGGCTCTTTCTACTGGTCCCGTTTATGTTCCCGTAGTCTCTATTCTGGTGCCTGGATATGGGGAGTTTTAATGGACAACAAGCAGCAATAGGTACCGAAGTGAGCTGGCATAACGCAACATTATTACTTACTGGTCCTTGAACACTTTTAGGCGCCTCGCATCGCGTTAGAGTGTCTTTGCCTGAAACGCTCACTTTGTAATCCGATACAGGGATCCATGCTTTTCCCCGCTCGTTAGCAACGGAGACTGGTCTTTCGATGCCTCTAATCTGTCGAGATCCAGCGATGGCTAGCATCCTTGCCCACGTCTTGTCTTCGTTTGACAGCTGTGACGCAATCTTTCAGGTGCTCAGCATGTATTGAGCTTTTCACCTGGCCATCTGGACGGTGGAACTCGATCAATCTCCTGGTATTGCAGCACATAAAACTTAACCTTGATAACTTGGGCGCGAGCTTGGCTGTTATGTCCTGAGCTACGGAGGAGAAAAAGTGACTATTCCTACACATATGTTAGCCAGGGGCCTAATCTATCTTACGCCCTCCAACTTCATAGTACTTCATTTGCTCGATTTTCGCTGTGGCCGCCCGTGTACTGGTTTCTTCTTGCACGCGTCTTATCGAGAGATCATTGTCACTCGCCGAAGGCTTCTATATATGTGTTCGGCTGTTGTCTACATACGACTAAGAAACTAGAGAACCCATTCTTAGCCGTGAACAACCTGAACTATTACTGACCTTAATCCTATATCGCCTTTTTAGGTAATCATATGTTACGGGCTCTGCAAAGCATACAAACATCTGTCATCATACCACGCAGCCATCCCTATGAAGCATCTCAGCTGCTTCAATAAGTAAGTTTTGCTAGTTTGGCGTTTCTCTCAGTTGCCACCTATCGGACTTAAGTTGATCATAGTCTTATTTCAGTTTAGGTCTGCCGATAGGAATTGAAATAAGAGATAAAAGTTTCTGACGAAGGATTGTAACATACTGCTTTCATAAATTTATTTTATATATTCAGGAACATCCCAATTTATACGTATAACAGAATACATAAATACACATAAGAAGAAAAAACAAATATAAGTTATAAGTAATGAAAATTCGAGCCATTACTAAATAAAACTAATGGGAAATAAATAATTGTTTACAGTACCGAGTAAAAAGTAATGCAATACTAACAGGAATTAAGTACAAATTTTACTCATTATTTTCCAAGCCTGATTCCCACGTAGCACTCTCTTATAAACCTTTTCTAGTTTTTATATTTTTTAAAATGTTTATTTTTACATTCGTTATAATTAAATTATATTCAATAAAAGAAGCTTTCATTTCAGAGAAATTTCCAAATAAAAATGTATTTTTGAATTTTTAAATTGATATTTTTATGTTAATTTCAAAATTTCTATATTATAATTACTATGTTAATTCTATGTCATAACTTTTTCATATTAATCAAGTAATATTTTTTTAACATATCGAAATTTCTAAGTATAACGTTTTGAACAAGGTTTTTCTGATGGGTCTGTATAATTTTTTAGGTACAAGTTCGTAAAATTAATAGTACAAAACTCTCCTCATAATATAGAAGAAAAAATTAAAACAAAAAATCTTTTCTATTTTCTTGTTGGAGACAACGAATAAACGAGAAATGTAATCTTATTGTTCGAAACCTGAATAAACTTGGATAATCAAGAAAAATATATTAATTATAGTAATATAGACATTAATTTCAACTGAAATTTTACTTTATAATCAAGTATTTTTGTCATTTCAAACATACTTTAAACTTTATTATATATAAGATTACTATAGTTGAACTTTTATAAAAAGAATAAGGTACAAGAGTGTGTATTTATTTATTTATATCCAATTATTAAGCTTTTTCTTAAAAATATATATTAAAATTTACTTCATGCTGCATAAAATATTTTATAAAATCATTGGGAATAAAATTAATATTTTGGAAAAAGAATATTTGTTACTTTTATTATTTCCTACTTTGATAACTACATTCATGAATTAAATAAAGATATAAATTTATTTCTGCATAAATATAAATTTATAATAGTATATATTGTTAATATATATATATATATATATATATATATATATATATATATATATATATATATATATATGTATATTTAAATCTATCTATTATTATATTTAATTAGAAATATCGCAACAGATTAAATGACCAATTATAACCAAATCCTGAATTTAAATATCCTCGATTGACATACAAAACGTGTCCATTATAATTATAGACACAGTTGCAGATTACTAATGTTCAAGGACAGTTGTATTAAAATGTGAATGTGTATTTTACATAGTTGCATATATAAGTTGCTCACTACGTGAAAATGTTGCTGAGCCAATAAAGAAGCGCCGATTTATTTTTCCTTCGAGGGACTGGAAATGGGAGAATACTGATAGGTAGTTCCGATGCGCAATAGTAGAATATAGGCTATGTGATCGACTGAAGCGATTGTTTAGTTGTAGAAAACCGGTGATTGTCGCAGTAGTGATCGAGACTCGAAGTCCCTCCCATTTTTCTTCAAATTACTGCACTATTCTCCGCCCATCTTTTCAATTTCTCTGACCCTAGAACGTAAGCTCCATTAGAGCTTGCTCATTGGCTAAGTAACCTTGTGATATAATTTAAAAATTATTTGTAGCGAAGTTTTCATATAAATATACATGCGCAACCCTGAAGAGGTTATATGTTATGCGTGTTTAAGTAAGGTAAGTAATATATTTTTATAATAATTTGATGAATTTTTAAAAGTAGTATACCGAAAACCGGAATCGAATCGAATATCGGAAATAAAAGAAGGGATATATATCTATATGTGTGTGTGTGTGTGTGTGGTGCGTGCGTGCGCGCATGTGTGTATTTACTATATTTTTTTAATTATTTCAACAATTTATATTTTAGACAATTACAATTTATTATTTATAAAGTATTCCTATTTAAATAAGTACAATATTTCTCGGTTATAAATTTCATTAAATACATATATGCTAAAGATGTAATTTTCCATTATAATTACAATTGTATGAAACATCGTAAACTTTATAATTACAGTGAAAAAATATAATTTATTGTGTTTATGTGGTATGCAATAAAATTTTTATAACTATTATAAACAATTTATTCACATTTACCCTTTGTCTAGAAAAGGTATGCAATTTGTCATATTTTTTTAATAGTTTTTAACATTTTTTCTTTGCATTCTTGATCAAATTAACATGATAAGAATTTTTCTACAAAAAAAATTTCTAAAAAAAAGAAATCCTTTCCTTTTAATTATGTCTACAGGTACTAATTTTAATAAACAGATAAAAACTTGCGATTAGGAAAATTAATTATTGCTTTTTCTGAATTGTAAAGATCATGAGTGTTAAATTTAATTTGTCTATGCGTGGTATTCATAAAAAGTTACTTATGCCTTTCAATCACTTACGTCTAAAATGATAAAGTTTAGTTCAGTGAGCTTTCTTACAGAAGTTTTTTTTTGTAAAGAAAATATATTTTACAATAATTTATATTAAATATTTTATGACACTAGTTTTCTGAAATACTGCATTAATTTTTGTTTAAATATATTTAATGTGTAAAATAAAATAAAAGTTACACTATATTAAAATATAACAGAAATATTTATAATTGAGTTTCCTATTCATATGATTTTTATTTACACATAGTATATAACAGTATTAAATTATGTAGAACATTAGTTATTGGAGTATTTAATAATGTTATCTGAATTTTCATATAAATAAATATATTATTATTCTTTATTCACACTATATAATGGGGTTTATGCGAATTTTTTTTTTTTTCATTAATTTTGAAGAAAGGTATTTTATTACCCCCAGAATGCTCCTTTCGAAGTTTAAATATATAGATATGGGAATAAAATATATTGTCAATTATAATAATATTATAAACAAGCTACGAACGATCGCGTTCAAATGTGAAGAAGTTAATACACGATTCTATTGCACGAGGTTTCAAAGTACTCTACGTCAGTTTTACTTTATAGTTTTATTATAAAGATATAAATGCAATCCGTTTTTGATAATGCAGATCGCGTCGACCTGTAAAGGATGTAATACTTGCGTTAAATGTCAAAGTGCTAAAGAAAAAAATATTCCAGATTTAAAATTAAATCATGGTGAGTTTATTACTTAACCTTTTTAATTATCAGAATCCGCTGTTATGATAGTAATTATCAAATTATTTATTTCACTATTTAATAATAATAGTTAGAATTAAGTTTTAATAGCAACTATATAGCTTGTATTTTCAAAAATATAGTATTTACGAACTACTTACCTATTATATTATAGATTTTAATTGGTAAATAAACTTTTTAAAAAGAAATAAATAAATTATTTATAATTGTCATAATTAATCAAAAAAATTATATTTAAATATAACTGAATTTTAATTCTCTGATAATAATTTGTATAACATTCCACTATATAGAAAAATGTCAAAGTATTCAACCAAGTAAACACAGGTCTTTTGCAAAATCTCGTCAATCGAAAATGAAAATACGCTATACTTATGGCAGTCATCACCGTTTAGATCATACTTATGCAGCTGCAGTAAATTTTAACGACGTTTTACAAGTAAAACCTGTAGAGCGGCAGCCCTTGAAACAGTTAAACGAAGAGCCAAATAATCAGTTGTTAAAAAAATCTAATCCACTTTGCCTAAGAGAAGAAACATCGATTTCAGAGGAAAAATCAAAATCTGAAGAACCGTTTTTAAATAAAATTCATGGAATTGGATTTAAAATTAATCAAGAAATGGTCATTGAATCCGCAAAAAATGAAAACGATGATATTAATTTAAAAAGCTCCTGGTTACGCAATCTCTGCCTTGAATACCAACCAGCAAGGAATATTTCAAAGTCACAATTACAAAATGATCTTGTTTCAAATAAAAATGAAGTTTTGAAAGACAAAAATTCGCGATTTCATCTGACTGGAACAACAAATGTAAGATACAAAATTTTGACTTGAATATTACTATAGATAAAAAACATTCTTTTTAACATATGCATAAAAAATTACATCACTTAATTCGTTTTTTTTATTAAAATTAGCAGCCGTACTCTTTGTACTTTGTTTTTAATTTATTTAAAAATTTTTTAGTAAATATATTCAATTAAAAACTATTTCAATTTAATTTATATTTATAACTGAATAAAGCGCAAAAACATATTTATACTAATAATGTTTATGTATAAATATTTATTTATGTATAAAAATTACTAATACCTTTTAATTCTTTAAACAATATATATACATATATATTAGACAACATTGAAGCAATATCAAAGGAATCGAAAAATCAATAAAATTAAATCGGATCATTCATCAACATTTTTTGGAAAAAATAAAAACATAAAATCGATTCAAGAGGACAAGAAAAGATGGATTGCAGCTCTTGCTTTAGTAGAACTGGCTCATTCTAAGTGAAAACTCTTGTTGAATGTTATTGATATAATCAATTTTCTTCGTGAAAAAAAAGACATTCATTTAGGAATTCTAAGCAGTTGGGAGTTGTACTGTGATATTTTTTTTATAAAATACTTAAATTCGTCTCACGTGCAGAAAAACTTTTTTACATAGATGTGCAGTTTAAGTTTAAGTCAATAGATTAATATTTTTTAAGTTTTTCAATTTTAGATAATTTTATATTTTCTTAACTTTATTAAATTTATAACATTCAAAGATAAAATTTAAAAAATAGTTCTTCAAAATATAATTTTGAAAATACATTGAAAATTTAGTTCATATATATATATACCATAATACAAATAATCAAATTATATTCATTCAAAATATTTACTTACTATACGCATTATTAAAAAATAATTCTTTTAATTTTTAAATTACTGAATAGTGTTCTTAATATAACAAAAATATATAATAACAAGTGTATTGTTTATGTTTTTAAATTTGTACAAAATATCTTACACTTCATTCATACAATTATTACATTCATTTAAATTTTTTATTTAACTTTTCACTGTATTTATAAAACTAGTATTATTTATTTTTTATTATTTATATCATCTTTTATAAAAAATATATATAAATAATAGTGTAATATTAGTTTTCTCTTTAAGAAGAAACTTTGACTGGAAGTAGATAATCTTATAAAATGTTTTTAAACGAAATTGTATTTCATTAATTTCCTTGTCTGATCTTTTAAAATATCAAATTAAAAATTTATTCTATATGATACAAGAAGTTAGTAAACATTATTTACAAGATATAATAAATTCAGATTGAATCTTGACAGACGTGATATGTCTACATTCATTGCAGAAAATTAATCACGATTTTGTAACAAAATAGACACTTGCGATTGGTATAATTATATGCCCCTGATTTTTTACATAATTTACCTATCATATAATTAAGTTTAAGATGTTTGTTTTAATAATTTAATAGTATCTACTTTTTAAAATCTTAAATAACTAAATATAATTTTCCAGACTTAAAAATAAACATAGAGAGCAGATATTTTCTTTTCAATTGAATCCAACTATTTACTTAAATTGGACTAACATATTAATTGAATAACTATATTTTCCGTTAGCTCACCGCCGAGCCAAGTGATTTTTTTGACAACCTCGTGCTCCTTTTTCTTGTACTTTTTTCTTCCTGTTTATTAGCAACTGTTGCATGTTCATTGCCTTCGTCGACAAGCAATCTTCTCCGCACATTTCGAGCAGTCGCCCTCTTCGCAGGCTGTGGCTTTTTTGTTTCAGCGGTGACGGTACTTTTTGGTATCGGCGAATTACCGCAGTTGTTCTCCGTGTCACTATTTCCAATTATGTTGATAACTGGAATCGAGATTGGCTGAGGAGATTTACGACGCAACAGATTTTTCGAAGTCTCAATCTGCTGTTTTGGAGTTATGCAACCATCTATTCGATGATTAGTTAAGGTGATCGGTATGTTAGCAGGCACCGAGATGGCTAAAATAATACATAAAAATTAATATTCAAGTTATTTTTTTAATCATTTTCATCAAGATGTCTATTAAAAATAATGTAAAATTTTCTGAAAATCGAAATATGTGAAAATACGGATAATACCGATCAACATAAAGGTTGCATATAATAAGGTTTCCTTTACTTCATAACTAAATAATTTTAAACTAAAAGTTGAGTTATAATTATCTTATTATCGAAAATTTTAGGCAATTTCACAAACTTATTCCGTTGCATTGGAACGATGCAATATTCAAACTCATTGAATAAATGCATATTTATTATAAAATGCACTTATAATACAAATTACAAAATCGTTAAAATTTCTCAAATAAAATAAAAAAGAAAGCAATAAAAGTTAAATCGCTAAAAGAATTAATCTATGCGTAAAAAACACTTCACGACTATATTCATAATTAACGAAAATCCTTTTATAGATTATATTTTGCACTGGATCTCGTCTATGTATAATATATTTTCATATCGACTTGCAAAAAAATAACGGATTAGATTAAGAAGAATATAAAGATAAAAAATTAGAGATGATCTATAATTTAAAAAATTCTTCAATGATTGTTGGATGTATTGCTCTACAAGAATAAATATATTATTTGGTCACGCAAATTTATAACATGTTTATGGAAAATTACATTATCATGATAAGTAAGAGATAAAGTTGACAGATGGAATTAATTTAAAATTGTTCCTCAGTAATTTAGACCAAAGTATGATAAAAAGTATTTTCTCATAATTTTCAATAACTTTTTTAGTAGTATATAATTGTTTCTGATGGTCCAGCCGTCCAAAGAATTGGTTTTTAAATATAAAAAAAATTATTTTTATGGCAGCATTTCAGGGCACTTTTATTATTTTGGTCTCATTTCAATATTAAAAGTTAAAAAAAATTAATAATGTAAACATTTTAAAGAATTGACAAAATAAGAAAGTATCCCGAAACATGGACTTTTTTCCTAATTCGGTTTATAGTAATTTCGGGTCGAATTTTCGTTTAGTACAAATTCAAGAGGTATCAATTCTTTTATTTTGATGCTAGCTATCTCGCTAAATAGAATTTTGACATCATTATTATTTTATTTTTGCTTTAAAATAAATTAGTCGAGGAAAATATGCTTCGTTTTATAACTCGGCCCGCGTGGCGTTATGTATTTGTTTATGTCAGGCATTATTTAATTCCTTGGGTTGTATTTTGCAATTATCAATACGAATTTTTGTTCTGCATAAATTGTGACGGTATCATTTTTTTCTTTTATCAGCAATTGCTTCGATTAACAATATTTTACATTCCATAATGTTTCAAAATCAATTTTTTTTTGTTCAATCGAGAAACATTGACTTATTAACTATGATTCTGACATTCCTTTAAAACCAACTCCCTTGGGTAATGGAACAATTAAAAGCAATTATATACTATTTTCAGATATGAAAATTCAGATTGATTTAATTTTGAAATGTTTTAAAAATCAAACTCCGTGTATACCAAAATCATATGAATTACGCCAATAATTAGCTCCAAATACCATCACAACCGTAAATTAGCTCACACAACAAATTAATTAGAAAATAAATTCACTTAATAAAAAAACTGTTAAATAAAGTTCCATATTTTTTATGAGCTATTCTTTAAAAATAAAATTAAGAAAATGTTATAATGTAAAATAATTATAAAGTTAATAATACCAAAAATGTTATACTAAATTGTATTTACAATTTAAAAATGTACATTGATTAATGCATACCAGAATGAAAAAAATAAATAATTTATAGAAATATATTACATTCTATCAAAAAACCGAAAATTTTATATTAAAAGTTTTTGCTTTACGCTTTAAAAAATTCATTAAATGAGATTTAACTTTAGTATTAGGAATTTTATAACTTGGAATTTTTAAATACTTACCTAATTTATCTGAAAAAACATCATAGATATAGAGTTGAAAATAAAGTTCGCTTGCATACACGCTAACGCAATGCTTATCCAAATCGTTTTTCGAAGCAATTTCTAAAGTATGCTCAATCAAATCTAAAGCGCCGTCCTTTTCATTTGGCTTAAAGTCGACAATGAACATACTGAAATTCAACAAGTATAGCAAAGTGTCGATCGTAAAATTCCGATTAGGTTTCCATTTATACGTCCTGGACTGCCTGGTGTTTGACTCCCTTTTTTCAATTCTCAACTTTATTTTGTAAGCTCCGTAATAATGTTGCTCTGCTTCTCTTGTATAATTTAATATACTGTAAAGCTGTGCTCGAATGTGCGTGCAGGAAAAACTCAAATATTGATAGCTAAGGCTCGAACAAGTAAAGCATTGGCAGTGATTCGTATGAACAAGGAAGCCAGGAGATGAAAATGCTTTTTTTCTCAATTCAGGAGAAGCACAATCTGTTGACAAATTGATGGGTGCAGCTTCTGATGCGACCTTTTAAACAACAAGATATTTGAAATTATTCATAAAGAAGACAAGGAACAGAACAAAACAAAAAAAGGTTTTCTTTTCGATAAAATAATTTATTTGAATCTGATTTTCAATGAATAATATTGTTCTTCAATCATTTATTACCATCTTTATTTACATATTCTTAGAAAATAATGAATAATAAAAATAATCATAACAGGAATAACCTTAACAACAATAACAATAACAACAACAACAATAATAATAATAATAACCATGAGTCAAATAATAAAAATGGCATGAATGATATATAACATTTTGTTTTTGTGTAAAAAATCAAAAACCTTAAAAAATTTGAGTTATGCAACTTTTGGTTTTAGATTTTTTACTCAAAAACAAAGCGTTATAGAAGAAAAAGTTAGAGAATAAAAAGTGCTGAGAATTGACCAAGAAGTATATCTGAATTTTTTCGAGACGATTCGATGAATTTTTCCAATTTGTCATAAATTGCCAATTGGCAAAAATAAAAAATTTGCTCAAAACTCGGTGAAAAAATTTAGACATAATCTTTGATTGATTCTAAGCACTTTTTATCTTATTGATTTTTTCGTCGAATGCATTATATTCGAGAAAAAAATTGGTGAAAGTTTGGGCAAAATTTTGCGCTTCAGGCGCCATTTTCTAGCTACCATATTGAATTTTTGGATTCGGGACCAAACTGAATTTAAATACAACTCATTTATGCACTCATAATTGAAAAATAAAGTTCCGTCCTCAACGTTAATACAACAAGAAATTAGATTTTAAAAAAAAGTATCGAAATTTTACTTTTTTTTTGTAAACGTCGCCATATTGGATTTTTTAATGAAAACCTCGCAATTCTGATAACAGTAATGGAAAGTAGAGAAAAAAATATTTAAGAAAAAGTATGCTTGCTTTGAATATATCTGTGGAATATGTAATAGATTTACGGTTGAAAACAGAGTTACGATTTCTCTGTTTTGGACGTTAATGGGTTAAATTGGAAAGGGAATCTCCGTAAAAATGAAAATGAGATCATCTGATCTCAACTTCTAAAAAGACTTTCACAAATCAACAGCAAATCGCAATAGAAAACTAGGTGACGATGTTCTTAAAAAAAAAAGGCAAACACATATATGAATTTCACGTATATCAACATAGGAACTAGGAGAAGCGCGAATTTGATCAAGCTGGCTTCATATATAGATATTATAAGGTTTATAAATTATAAAGTGGACCCCAGCCATAGCAGGCATTAGTTAAGACTATAACAAAAATGACACGATATCAGTACAACTGGCTAAGCAGGACCACAAAATGCATTTACGATAGATCCTTAGTTAGGGTGAATGGACGTGTGAAACGCCTGGCATTAAGAATAACATCGGTGTTCTTTGACCTAAACTGCACGATTACATCAGACCACGTAATGAATGTACTAATAATAATCCCCAGATGAGAAGAACGAGAAAACTCAAGCCGCACGTTTCCTAGGTTAAAGTTCTAGGACAGACGATGACAGTCTACAAATTCAAACCGAAAGAGGTTGTAGACCTCTTAAAAAAGAAACATATTAAACTTAGATACATAATTTCTCGTATAACCTCCAGGCAATACATTCTGCATTACCATAGCTTTTGGGGTATGATCATTTTTAGAAGAACTATACGGCAATAGATATGCTAAATTTCTGCTGACGATATTACATTGAGGGACAATCATAGAAGGGCTAAAACCATGACGACAATACTCCAATGCAACATGGACGAAAGCAAAAGCGATGCCTATTATTTTAAATTGATATTGGGAAGAACTATACTTGGACTTAGATTGGTGATATTTTATACGCCAGAATCTACTTAAGGTGAAACTGCAGTACTCTTGATTACGCGAAACTCGAAAACATCGACAATGCAATGTGAAAAATCTTCGGATACGCGGTTGCAGCGAACGATTTTAATACCCGTACATATGAGTCGATAATACCAAAATAGCTACTAGTGAACGAAGGAACTGTATCAATGTACAGAAGACACAGGAATAGAAACTCCATACCAAACGCCAGCCTAGCTTCAAACACAATTAGTACTACTTAACAGGTTGCCAAGTTATCAAGGAAAATGCGGATAATAATTACTAGTGCATTATCTTTCAACTTATAAAACATAATATAAAATATTTCAAGATAAAACAATCCAAACTCAGCGGAGCCAATTCTTGAGATGGAATGTGAAGCGCATGGGATAACGACGGGCTAAGCTTATAATTGTAAAATCTCTTTTGCAAGGGATTGTTCAAAAATCGAGCAAACATGGCAGGCCGGATGCAAGCACTGAAAGTAAAGTCAGAAATATTTTCTTAATTTAATCTTTAAGGATTCTTAATTTAATCGGAAAGCCAGCATACTGGCTCAGTCCTTATTCGAGACACTATCTATGATGATATATGAGATACTTTTTTCGTGGATTTTTATCCGGAACAGAACAGCTCCAATCCCGATCCTCTAAAGTTTAAGAGCATAAGTATACTTCGTATAAATAAATGAAAATATTTACTTGATAACAACATTTTTTTTCAGTATCTTTATATAATATACCTTCACGTAATTCTATTACAATAAAAATGAAAATAATATATACGGTTATATATCAAAATTGCACTCTTGAAATTAACGAAGCAAAAATCTTTGTGTAACAGTAGATTATTGAATGGACTGTTCAAATAAGAGCTATCTTGCAGAGACTATTTAATATTCCAATATTGCTTCCGAGATGAAAAGTGAATGTTGAGGATGATCTTAAACTACTTATTAGAAATTTTTGAAGAAATTTTTGAAGAATTCTATTGTGTACTGCTAGACGCAAAAATTTAATAGCATTATATCATAAAAAAATATCGACCATACTTTTAAAAGCAAGGTCTTGCAGACAATAGCGGTTCAATTTTTAAATATTGATTCAAAAATTATTGGTTTAAAAATATTGATTTAAAAATATTCAATTTTAAATATTAAATTTTTAAATATTCCATTTTATTAATTGTAACAGTCTGAAATCAATGGTTCAAAAACATTTATATCACATGTTATTTTCCCATATCAAAACGTTTTCTCTTTTCCAAAGCAGTGCGCAAAAAATTGGAAATTACGAAATGAAAAATATATCACATTTTTTCCTGTGTTAGTTAGGCTTGTATAGAGCGAATATGCCATATATATATATAAAGATCCAGACCACGCTTGCTCCGAAATAAGTTTTATTTCTTTGAATTCCGTGCTTCAATTAATATTCTGTAATTTACATAGAGCGAATATTTTAAGATAATTATAAACCGGAGAGGGAGAGAAACTCCCCGATGGGTCGGAGCATCACTGTAAGGGAACGAGAATAATCAATTAAAGATTGTAAGTTTATTTATAATGCAATCTTAAAATAAAATTTAAAAAAATTTTAATAGCATAAAAAATAGAATTCAAAATTAAAACTAATTAAAAAAATTATACTTTAAATTATAATTTTTAATAATTAAAAAACATTAGGATCGTTATTATACAAAATTTCACAGAGAATATTAATTTGTAATCTGTTTTAGAATCTCGAATACCGAATTGAAAGTGCAAAAAAAGGTCGAAACCACGATCGAGTGGCGCATATAAGTCCTAACAACGTAAATACCAGATGTTATTCAAATACAGAAAACTGAGGATCCTCCCCGACTACTCGGTTTCGTTCATTCAGTTTACATCTACAATCTTACATTTACATCTTCATATTACAAGAATAGCTGATAAACACTTTTACCTACTTTTACTCTCTAGGAAAGAAAGAAAAGTTGTATTTTGCTCCATCCAAACAGCTATAGAAAATCGTATTTTGAACCTTGAGCGCGGGAAAATAAGTAATCTGCAGAGTACGATGGTCGGAAAAAGACACTACTACAAAAAAACGGACCAAAACGTTTACATTGTGACATATATTTTTTTCTCGCAACTACATATGCATCAAAAAAACTATACAACCGATTACTGATTACTCTAAAATTTGAATGACGTTTGGCAAACAAAATTATAAAAAAGTGGGCTGAACCATAGTAATTTCTATTGGATAAGGTATATTCGAATAGTAAGCAACAGATAAATAGTGCAACGTTTTTCAAAAATCTAATAAATCTCATCTCCAATACCTGTGAATAAGGAAAACAAATATTATTAAACTGATATATTTTTAACCTTTCATGAACTGACATACCCTCTCATTCGATATTCAAATTTTTGTTACTTATGATTAATGAGACAGTACTATAATGTTGATATTTATTGTAGTTTGTAGCAAAGATAATCGAAAAAAGTGATCTAAAACTGCACACAAATTTACTAAATTTTTTCATTTTTAAAAAGTTTAACTCTACTTTAATCTGTACATTTCATAAAAATATTTCTAGATTAATATACAAGTTTTTTGATGCTAGATGATTAGGATCACAGACATCCTAATTGCAGTCTTATAAACTTTTTTTCAACACTATCTTTCAAAAACGCTCCCATCTAAAAATACCTACATTTTGTCGAATAAGATTTATAGCCCTATATTAAATCTGTTAAAGAAATTAAAAAATCTTGAAGAAAGAAATTTGATTGGACCTTCATATGAAATTAAATCTTAACAATAATATAAGTATACGCTTATATTAATTTATTTCAAAACGAAATTTACTTTCCCGCACTCAGACCGCAAAATACGATTTTCTGCAGCTGTCTAGAGGGAGCAAAATACTAATTCTGCTTCCTAGAGACAAAAAATGTTTATAATCGCTTCCTGACCAATCAGAAAGCAGAGTTTTACTGTTCCTCCCTTGGAAGCTAAAGCGAATGAAAGAAACCGTGTAGTCTGGTAGAATTCTCAATTTTTCGTGCCTGCGTAACGTCTGGCATTTACGATGTTTAGACTTATATATATGTGCCACTTAACTTACTTTTTTGTACTTTGAGTTAGTATTCGAAATTTTAAAATAAAATAAGATTTATATTCTATGTGAAATTTATTATAGAAATTCTTATAATGTTAGTTAAGTATTCAAAATTATCTATATCTTTTTTTAATTACTTTTAATTTTAAATTCTATTTTTGATACTATTAAATTTTTTGAAATTTTATTTTAAGATTAGATTATTAATAAACATATAATCTTCAATTGATTATTCTTATTTTTTTAGAAAAGCTCGCTCTATATCAGCATTACTAACACGATGGGGGCGTTCACATTGTTTAATTCTGTGAATTTGTCATTCCATTTTTTGTGCATTTCTTTGAGAGAGAAAAAGCGCTCTCGTATGGGAAAATAGTACGTGACATAAGGAAGCAAAATAGGTGTTTTCCGACGAAGGTATGTTTGCCGCCCGAGCGAAGCGAGGTACAATGTACTATTTGTTAGTTTTAGCATACAAATAAATTAAACTAAATCAGTAGCAAAATTAATAATAGGCTTCCTTAAAATAATTTTTAAGGATAAATATTAAGTTATATTATAGTATTAATTTCTTTACCTGCTCGTCCCTTTCTTTGGCTTTCATTGATCCTTTAAAATTCTCAAGACAAAGAATATGCTCAAGATCTTGAAGCTTTGCTTCGCAAGCCTCGACTTGTATACGTAACAAATCGATGTAACAAAAATATTTAAGACATTGAGCTATTCTTACAGTCAACCCTAACTTCTGAGCAATTTTAAGTCCATCAGTCAAATGTGCAGATATTTCACGGAAAGATAATAAACTAATCATAGGAATTACTATATTGTGCATTACTTCAAACATTTGTTCACAGGCAAGAAGCTGAAACTTGATATTGCAAAATCTGCAAAATTCTGAAAGAATCGTTAAAAATAATATAAGAACAATTTAATTTCATCAAATATTTTAATAAATTGAAATACAATCAGCAGTATTTCCATAATTTAGCAAATATGTTAAGCTCATGAATAACTTTTGTATCAAATTAAGAATATCCCATACAAAATTTATGCATTAAGTATTTTATATATATATATATCAAAGAACCACACTGGTTCGTTGCAAAAAATAAATTGTATTAAATTTAAATATGACATTAAGAAATAGTAATTAGGAAAACTGTAAGCCAAAATTTTCAGTCTCTTGATAAAAAAGGCATCATTATAATTTCTGCATAACATATTTATAAAAAACTTTAGCACAATTCGTTTCATCATTATTGGATTCAATGTCATCAAGCTCATAAAAACTTGTGAGCAGAACTTCGTTTTCTCCATATTACCATATATTATTTTAAAAAATTAAAAAATCTATAGATACTAAAAATGATCTGCTTTAAAAATAACAAAATTGTAAGACTTTCTATAAATGTAATATTTTGAGCACTATAAGCTATATCAGATAATAAATTCTAATATTCATTGAATTATTAAATTATACGATTATTTAATAACTTATATAATCATATATTTGAGACGCTTTAAAAGGAAATTAAATGTATTTGCAAAAATGTCACAAAATTTATTTGCAGCATTTTTAAAATTTAAATAAATAAAATTATTAGTCTTAATATCATATTAATTAAATAAATGAAATACACTTAGAAATATTAGATTACAATAAATTTAAAAAAAATTAACGTCGTTTTATTTTAATATATTAATTTTAATTTACCTTGCTCTACAGTGTCATGCAAATTTATTATTAAATAATGAATTTCCACCAATAATTTACAATACTCTTCTTGATTTGGAGTTGTATTAATTAGATAATAATTTCGCAATTGTATATCAACAGAATAGATGTATGTTTTAGAATTAGCAATCATATCATAAGTTGGCATCACTTTTACTTTTTCTAATAATTTTTTAGCTTCTTTTATCTAAAGAAAATAAATAAAGATTTAATGTATATAAATAGTTGTATATTTTAATATACATATATTTTATATTTTTAATAAAAAATGTGAAGTAATAATTAATTGTACCTTTTTACAATCAAAATAAAAATCTGCTAAACTCAAGAAAAATAAAGAGACAGCATCGCAATCAGAACTTTTACTAGAATTTTTAATATCTTCTACATATTGTTCAGCATCCATGATCCATTTATCATTAATATATCTTAATGATATACTACGACTAGTAACTAAACAATGTAAATTATCAAAAAATATAAAACTTGTTCATTTCTACATTAAAATTTCAAAGAAAAAAAATTAATTACTATATATGCAAGTTGTAAAATCTTGTAAAGCTGATGCTAATTGGTATCCAACTGTCCAAACTCTTTCTTCAATGCTGTCAAATTTATATAAACGACAATACTCTCCACAAATAACCATAACTTCTAACAGAATTTTAGGTTCCCAAGAATTAGAAACTTCCTTCTGTAACAAGATTAATGTAATAGCATTAATGAAATTTGTTTATTGTATAGATTTACTTATTTCAATGTGCTAAAATTTCTACTAAAGTGGAGAAGCTAACCATATTTTCTTTTACAGCATTTTCCCATAAAGTTACTACCTCCCTGAATTCTTTAGCACACCTTTGATCTTCTTTAATACTAATTTCTCCATACGTTGGTACAATACTATCTTCATCCTCGTTTCCATCATATAGACTGTTACCTTTAAATGTTTTAAATGCTTTCACTGTAAAGCTTGCATCTTCTATTTGTTTATTAATTGCTCGACTTCTTACATACAATTTTTCAATAATGCTAAAGAATTTTAAATTTGCTAAAAGACATTGGTTAGAAATATTTTTTACTTTATAATTGCTAATTTTATCAATAGCTACTGATAAATAATCAGAAATATATTTTCTTTTGTTGAATTGTACAGCATGCAAACATAGCAATAATACTCCTTGTGCATAAGGTATACTATTTTTTGTAGTTTCTAAAATAAAAAAAAATTCATACTTGTGAAATGTAATAATTTTAAAAAGTTGATGAATTTTATATTAATCTAAATAGAAAAGTAAATAACGTGTTATATTTTACCTAATTCATTTAAGGTTTTTTCCATGGCAAGTATCATATTATGTTTTACTGAATGTAAAGATTTTAGTTCTCTTAAACACAAATCATCTAAATCATAATTTTTTAAGTCCACATTAATACCAAGTTTTTCTACTACTTCGAAGTCTATTTTTAAACACATTAATAATGTGAATTCTTGCATTTCACAAGAATCTAATAATTTTACTTTAATATTAGCCCACATGTCAAATGCTTTCTTTTTTCTATTTTCATAATTACTCAAAAGTGCATTGTATGCTGCATAACTCATAGCTTCTCTATACTTTTCTACAATGATAAATATACATATAAGTTTTAACTAATTTTTGAATATACTCTTGAAAAAAATTTGTAATAAAAGTTAAAATACAAAAAATATTAATATATGCTAATTTAAATAACAAACTTTTAAATAAAAATATAATAATAATATTATAACAGAAACTACTGAAATATTTTTATATAAATTTACCTTGATAAAAATTTATATTGCATAAACGATGTAATACAACGCCAACTGGATTTTCCAACCCAAAACTACTTATTTTACTATTTACACCATCACGATAAACAACCTGAGTACATAATACTTTATAAAACTTTTCAAGCTGTGCAGGATATTTAGATTCACTTATTAGCCCAATATTAAAAATCATTCTTCCACATAGATCCCACATTGGAGATGAATATTTGCAGCTTAACTTTTCTAATTCCTTAAAAACTAATAATAACTCCTCTATCAATTGCATAGTATTTAAAAATATTTTTTCATTTAAAATATCAGTACTGAATTTTACAATAACTTTAATATATGATACAGTTGAAAGAGATGCATTATATATATCTTTCTTTACTGAACATGCATCAGACTCTGAACACATTTTACAAATATAATGTGAAGGCAAAGATCGATTCCTTAAAATGCTGTGTACATGTTTCATAAAATTTCCCATGTATAAAATATCATCATAAGTAATATTTGTATTTACTAATTGCTTCGACACTATATTTTCCCAATTGGGATAAATTATATCAAAACTATATGTTATTGCAGCAACTGTTTCACAAAGAAGACTATTTGTTATTCCATATTTAGATATAAGTATATTCAATGTTTCAAAACTTTTTTGTAATCGTAATTTACCAACACTATTTGACATAAAATTTGTCTCAAATAGATTAATAGTGTAATCTCTGAAAAATTTATAACAGTTATAACACTCAGGTGCAGTGCTTAATGAATCTAAGACATAGGAATCACATAGACGAAAATAACTTAATATATTTGAATTATTAATGGCATCAGATCTTTTATAAAATGCAAATCCCAGCATAGAAATAAATAGATTATAAGAATCTTTTATAGATGTCTTTTTTAAATTTGCTATATGCTTTAATAAATATTTGAATAATTGTAATAAGCATGGAAAAGCAGTATCCAATGAAAGATTGGCCAGTTTTTTAATATATATGTCTGTAATTTTAAAATTGTAATTTAAACTTTCATCACAAAATTCTAAAATCTTCATGTGAAATTTAATAACTGCACAAAATTCATCATTAATAACTTCTTTGTTGAGTTTAGAGTTTACTTTTAATATATCTAATTTCTTAACTATTTCTGATTGCCACAATGTTGCTACTTGATAATATTCTGAAGACTTGTAGGAATCCTTACAGTCTATAAATTTTCCAGGAAATAAATAGCTGCATATAATTTCTGCTTCCTTGAAAAGTTTTTTACTTAAAATATAATAAAGAACATAATATAATGCACTGAATAACTTTCCTTTATCTGGTACACTTGTTAAGCTCTTACAAACTGTATTAACTATAATAAATATCTGTGTTTCCTTGGATAACTTTTCTCTGTAACATCTATCTGCACAATGAGATAAATGGAGAAGAAGTTTAAATAAATATTTATTACTTTCATCATTATGTTTTATGTTTTTTAGACTCTGAAAATAAATATTACTATATCTATCACTGAATCATTTTATTGAAATAGTAAAATATAAACATATGCTAAATTTACATATAAAAAATATATGTATATATTCAAAAAATATATAATTCTAAGCTTTAAAATATTGAGTAATGTTTGATATACTAATAATAATATCTTGTTGATAAAAATATATGTTATATTTTACCGTTAAATTTTTCATAATGCTATCTAAATCCATCTTTTGCACTAAACTGATCCATTTTTTGCAGTCTTCAGCAAAATCAGACATGTTTCTGAAATAATATTTATTTTTAGTAAAAAATTAAAATATTTTTTTAATTATATTTGAAGGTTAACAGTATTTTCTAATCAGTTTTTAAGTACAATTTATTTAACCGTAATAGGTACATTAATTAATTACTTTAATATTCAAAAAATATTTTAGCATTAAGATTAAATATTTTAAATGCTCGTTTGCATGTTTTGGCTGAATAGTTTTGAAGCACGTTCTAAATAATAAAATATCAAATTAAGTTATGACAAATACATTTATAAATTATTGTTACTTACAAAAATAATACTCGAAAAAGTACTTTGATCTTTTAAAGAATTACATCAAAATGATGAAATTTATCAACAATGAGCACCCTTCAGGCATGACTTTCGAATCAAAAACATGGTGATTCTTTCTACAACTATGATTTTAACATGCCAATTACGGTCATTAGAGGTATAAAATCTGTTAATTGATTTTCATTAAAAAATAATTTAAATAACAAAACAATAACTTAATTACATCAGTGCACTCACTGCACAAATAATTCGTTTCAGCGAACCATTTTCTAACGTCTCGTTTTTAAAAAATTTACGTCGATGAATACGTAACCAGACGTAACCTGCTTTGGTCTACTTTGGTCAGCTTGGTACGCCCTGGCAGATAAGGGAAGATCGCCGACGCTTATGGGCCAGACTGCAATAAAATTTTTCAACTGAAAACGAGGGCCTCTGGCGGCCAAAGTGAGGTACTGGCCGTTTCGTGCGATATTCCAGATGTTGTTTTTCGAGCTCGTGCGATGGTACGATCGAGGGGGGAGACGACTGTCTTCGGCGCGTGCAGAGGAAAAGCTTGTCGAGACAATAGGCTGGCAGCGGTGGGTGCAATAAAAGATGAGTAGCTTATACTGACCAAAAAGAAATTTCATTGCTACATGTATAAATATATATATATATATATATATATATATATATATATATATATATATATATAGTCTCGCAGCAGCTAGCAAGCAGCTTGAAGTTTTGAAACCTACGGCAGCTTTAAGGAAAACTGGCAAACATCAAAGCTGAGAAAATCTCTTATAGCAAAGAACTACCAAATTTTTCAAGTAGTGGACTAACGCGATTTTTATTAAAATTTTTATATATACATTTTTTAGGATTCTGATTATATATATGGTAGTAAAAATTGGTGATAATTTCAATTTTATAAAAAATCACATTAATACCCAGTGAAAATATTGTTTTTCTAACTTATCTCGTAAAATACAAAAAATTCCATTAAATGATGTAACTAAAAGTTCAAAATCTCATCAAAATACATATTTTTTAATCTATATATTTTTTCTTTAAACGTTTTTTATTAACAACATTGCACTTTACCGTAATATTCTCATTGACCATTCTATATCCTCCGTTAGTTTGAATATATTTTTTTGGGAACTCTTGGTACAGAAAAATGTATAGAATAAGAAATATGTTTTTTAGTGGAATTTATAAACTGTACAATAAGACTACAACTTTATATAAACATAATATTACTTATCTAATAACATAATTTGCGTTGCGCTGCACACTGAAAACAATTCCAAATGCAAATGAGTCAATTTCATAAAAGTATATTTATTGCAATCCAACAAACATTCATTCGAATTCTATTGAAACAAAAATATACAGCCTTAATAGGAACGAATATTCTGCAATTTCGAAACAACCCTGTATTTGAAATGAATAGTTAAGTTTATTTAAAGAGCAAAAGTCTTTGTTACGTTGCAAATATATAAACAATTCCAGTTTATGTAAATTAGTTATATAACAACATGTGTATTATATTTTTATATTACACGTTTTAATTCTTTCTATTTACATTATCATCTCGCGCAATTTTTTAAAGAATCTTATTTACATGGTGCTACACACTGAAATCAATTCCAAATGCAAATGAGTCAATTTCATAAAAGTATATTTATTTCAATCCAACAAACAGTCATTCAAATTCTATTGAAACAAAAATATACAGCTTTAATAGGAACGAATATTCTGCAATTTCGAAACAACCGTGTATTTGAAATGAATAGTTGAGTTTATTTAATGAGCAAAAAATATTTGTTACGTTACAAATATTTTTAAATGATTAGAATTTCTAATACACCATACTTGCCTTATTCTATACTTTTGTATAAAATACATTTAAAGTATGTTTTAGTTGTGTAAGTAATTTTTAAAATTAAGATTTTTAGTGCTGAAGAGTACATGTAACTGCCTTATTAAACAATTAAACACTCTCCATTTATTAGGATTAAGTCCTAATAATAACCCTAATTAACATTCTGATCGGGATGCCTAAAGCTTGAACGGCAGATTGTGTGCGTTGAACATTCACTACCATTGCGTTTCGTATAATACAAATATATTACATATAATATATATATATATATATATATATATATATATATATATATATATATATATATTACAATAAAAATGATGGAAAAATATGTAAATATAGTTAGTATTTATTGCAAAATAATATATAGTGTACGTTTACATCGTTGAAGATTACGAAAACGACGGTCTAATAAGTTAAAATACTACAGTTGAATGTTATATTTTGTTTAAATTCTCAGTTCTCATATATCAAAAAAATATTTACTGTATTTAACTAAACATTCAGTATTTTAAATGTATAAATTACTTATTTGGAATAAATGGTTAATTAATGGTATACGAATCAACCCTTTATTTAAATCTATAAAATTTTTTTTCAGTATAGACTTATTTCTATGACATACGTTTTACTTGGAACTAAAAAAATGTATATTTGATTTAATTTTATAATGTTTCTCTATTGAACTAAAATAATTAAGTTGCAACAAAATATATGTACGCTTTAAAAAACTTAACTTAAAATTGAGACAATATTCATGGCCATTGTCAGCAATTGATTTATGTTTACGAATGCAATAGATCTCGAAAAAGCTGCTAATTATAGATTGTAAACTTTTCCAAAAATTATTTGATTGCTTTTTATATTTTTGGAGTATCATATCAGAATCCTATATAATCATATGTGACACATAACTACTTTGTATGGAGAAGACAGAGAAAAGAGAGAGAGAGAGAGAGAGAGAGAGAGAGAGAGAGAGCGAGTGTGAATGGGAATGTGAGAGCGAGAGGAGGAGGGGAGAAAAGAAAAATCTAAGGGGATTAACATGGATTACTCGATGTTGGTGGGTGTTGCCATATCATGTACCTGCATGTACCCGCGAGTGTCCTCTCTACTGTTTCGTTTCTTTCTCTCACCCGCTCTCACTGTTTATTACCTGTTCATCTGCACGCACGTTGTACGAGGCCTAGCAGGCAGTTTACCGATATACATGCAACAAATGTTGCCATCATTTTGTTCTTTTTTTTTTTTGTTAAATTTGCAGTAAAAAATATCCTATCATTTAATCCTGACCGTATAGAATACGTATTCAAAATTTGAAGGCGATAGAAATATTAACTTACATTCAGGAAAAACATGATTTTCTTAAACCAAGAGAATAGATTTTCTTAAGAACAAAAATTCAGTCAAGTAAATATTTATTTAATTATAATGTTCTAATTACTTAAATTTAGCTCATCATAGTCTAAAAATAAGCATTATCATTTTCTAGAAAACGTTTCTTTCAAACAAGCTGATCAAAATTAAAATGGAAAACCTGAATTTCTTAAATTTAGTAATCGTATACCTGAACACAATACTTTTGATTCTCTAAAAAAGGCTTTACAGAATCAAACTAATATTTTCTAGAAATTAGTATTTAATTGTTTTTATACAGTATATATAGAACAGAGTTACACAATACATATATAAATAAATATGTTCTTAATCTAAGAAAACAAAATTTTGTATCAGAAGGTTATTATATTAAAACAAAAAAGTAATACATTGAATTCAGAAAATCTAATAGCTAGAATTGCAAATAATCTAAATACTTAAATTATAGATTGATCAAATCTGTGGTCAAAGATTTTTCTGATACTATCAAAAGAACAATATTATCGAATTAATTAAATAAAAATTTTCTTAATTTAAGAAATAGATTTTTCGAAATAATTGATTAAAATTATATACTGCTAAAATTCTAATATAAAGTAAATATTACTTGATTCAAGAAATTTATGCGATTTTCTGTACTAAGTAAATATTTTCTTTAACCAAGTAATCGCATAAACTTTAACCAAGTTAGTAGGTTCTAAAATAAAGCTTATATTTTCTCAACAGCAGAACACAAATATTGGAAATTAAATGAATATTTTCTTAACTAAAGAAAATATTATCTGGAACCAATGATTTCAAATTTAAAATCAGGAAAATAAATTCTTGGATTAATTAAATATCTCCTAGATTTGTGTCAAGATTTTCTAGAAAATGGGTGAAAATATCAAGGAATTATGCATTACTTTTAAACATTTAACTTGAATTTTCATGTTTTTGAAAATAAAAACGTATTTCAAGTAATTATTGTTTTAAAAATAAGAATCAAGTTCTTCATTTTAAATTAAATTTCTTGAGTGAATTATTGAAATTCTTAATCCAAGTATACATTCACTTAATTTTGTCGGCTTGAATCAAATATCTAAATTTTTTGATTCAAAATCTTCAGTTATTGGTTCAAGAAAATAGTTTCTTTAGATAAGAAAATATTTATTTAATTTCCAATTTCAGCCACCGATTTTCTAGAGAATCTTGACAAAAATCTAGGAGATATATAATTAATCCACGAATTTATTTTCCTGATTTTAAATCTGAAATTATTGGTTTAAGAAAATATTTTCTTGTATATATATATATATATATATATATATATATATATATATATATATATATATACAAAAATATATTCAATTTTTGAAAAGACCATTTACTCAAAAAAATGAAATAGTTTTCTCAAAGGGTGGATTAGATCTATTTGATTATTCCTTGCCAGTTGTAAAATCTAATAAATATTTATTTAATTTTATTAAACGAAGCACAAAGATTTAAATATTAAATGTAATAAATAAATAGTAAAAACTACAAAATATATATATAAATCAAAAAAATATTTTCTATTTTTGAAAAAATTATTTATATATAAGATATAAATAGTTTTATTAAATGATTTATTCTTTTAAATTTAATATTTAAATATTTGTGCTTCGTTTAATAAAATCGAAAAAATGTTTATTAGTTTTTAACAATTCGTTGGATATAATCAAATAAATATATTTCACCTTTTAATAAAGCTATTTAATTGTTCATATTGAATAGCTTTTCCAAAAATTGAATATATTTGATAAATTTGAGTATATATATAGTTTTTCAAATATTTATTTATTTAACTTTATTTTTTACGTATATGTAGTTCCGTTTAGTAAAATTCAAGAAATATTTATTACTTTTCAATAATTTATTTAGTGTAATGTAATAAATATATGTTCGCTATACAAATAAACTTAATTGTTTGTTTCAAATATGTGGTTTACTCTAAATTACAAAATATTCATTCGTGTTAAATATGTATCTTTCTGTTTTAAACATAAATTTAAATAAATATTTGTTGTATTCTAATAACTATTGAATTAATTTTAATAAATGCATGATATAATGTAAATAGCAATGAAATAAAATTTATTATATAAAAATTTAATGAATGCTATTATATAAATAATTTACAGGAAGTATAGTTTTTTATATCAAATTAGTATTATTATTAAGATCAACGCAGTCTTATTATCAAGTTTTTAACTCAAAATTTTAAAAAAATACGTGTATATACATATATATATATATATATATATATATATATATATATATATATATATACATACATACATACATACGTATTTTCTTAAAAATTTGGCAGCGGGGTCTAGCAAATGGGATTCATTGGTGTCGACGAAGAAATTCTTTAAGTGCGCATACCCAGGTATACCTTTTCGTAGCCTCGATCATCGCCACGCAGCGAATTAAAAATTTTAAGAAAATACGTGTGTATATAAATACATGCATGCACACTTCCGCACGCAGACAAAAAAATCTATACGCACTTCAAGAATTTCGACACCAGTTAATCCCTTTATTGCATCTATTGTTTCGGCGCCCCCCCCCCCCTACTGAACGCCGTCTCTACCTCGATCGCACCAGCTTGAAAACCAACATCTGGAATATCGCACGCACGAGCTACCGACGTTCACCGCCGCAGCGCTGAATGTCAAAATTTTACTGCAATGTCTCACATGGGCATCGGCGATCTCCCCTTATTATCTCTGGCCCTGGTACGCCATATGACGAATTGACAGAGTAATAAGAGAGAGAGAGTGAGAGGAGAGCAGGTGAGAGAGAGAGAGAGAGAGAGAGGGGAGAGAGAGAGAGAGAGAGAGAGAGAGTACACATCACGTGCGTGAATCCCTCCGCATACCAAGCATACGAAGTTGAGTCTGGAAGTTAGGTTAGAGGTGGGTTCTTAGTGGTTCTTAGAGCTAGAGCTAGTTAGAGTAGAGACAGGTAGAGACAGGTAGAGAGAAGGAGTGTCAAATTACACGACAGGACTTCGGGACAGAATTGGCCGCGAGGCAGCGACACTGTAATTCTGTAAAGTTGTTCGTTCAAATGCTTGTAGAGAGTGAAAGCAGGTTATATCAGAGGTTATATCTGGTTATATTAGACATGAAAAGATTTATATTTCTTCTCAAAAAATACAAAATATCCATATAATATATGGGGAGAAATAATCGCGAATACACCGATCTACATATTTACTTCCGTACTTTATAGCTTTTGCAGCTGCTTTTAATAAAGATTAGACAACCGAAGGACAACCATGGGATAGAACTATAACTAGCGCCCGTAAACAGCGCAAGATATCAGTAGAAGAGGATAGAACCTAAAAGCAGAACAGCAACAGCCACAGGCTAATCTGGCCAACCGGACTCTTGATTCTAGAATTCCAATTTTCTAGTGCAATCTACAACCTTTTCCATCTCTCTTCAAGAATTACGAAGATTTGCATAAATCTATCTCTCTCTATAACCTTCAACTGTTCTTTACCTGTTTCCATATCACTCTTATACAATACTCAGAAAAATACCTTTTAGCAGATCATGAACACGCAATGACCACTCATTCGATGTTCATATGACCCTTATCGCCCCTGAAAATGGTTTAATATTAGAAATATTATCTAATTACGCACCATATGCAAAAAATTTTTTTTGAAAGTTTTTAAATTAAGACTTCTAAAATTATTAGTTCGATAATTTTGAAACTTATTTTTAATAAAACCTCTAATCTCAATGTTGAAAGTTTGTATATTTGTTTTACATATTTAGTATGACAAAACCACTAAGTTAATAAGACTAGATAATAGTTATTTGCTACTAAAGTAAAATACAAAATGGCTGGATTTTAAGATCCATTAGAGGATTATTTCTTACACAATGTTTTTGTAATTACTTATTTTTAAATTAGATTAGTAGAAATAATTCCATGAAATTCTTAGCTTATTAATTTAAAATATTAACTTTTTTATGAAAGTTAAATAATCAATATATAGAAAATTCTATGGCTATTATAACTTTCATACTATCAGTCAACTATTAATAACTATATATACACTAACCATAAAAAATAATATATAAAAACGAATTTAAAAAATTGAATTATAATACATATACATTGAAATTAGAATATTTTTTTATTGAAAATTATTTATTTTATTCTGCTTATATAATTGTGGATCAATATAAAAAACTACAATAACCTCAAGGAATAGTATGAAAATAATTTTTGTATAGCATTAATAAATCTATTTTTGCAAATTTATATATAATATAATTTACTTACAGACTAAAAATATAGACATTTTCATTATAATTTTATAAAAAAAAAAATATACCAAACAAAAATTATTATAGAACTATAATTTATTATTTATACAAAATAAGTGTGGATAGTATTCTTGTATAACAAAATTAATTTTTTCAAATGTCAATAAAATTTGTTTATTTTTTTATTCAATCTAGATTTTCATTAAAACTTTATCAAGTAATGTTACAACTATTATTAAAATACAATTCTTCCGTATAAAAGCTGCTTTCATAAGACAATTGTCTACGTTGCTTGCCTGTAAAAAAGTCTTTATAAATTTTATTGTAAAATATAAAATAACATGTAATAAATTTCATAAAATATTAGGGTCAAATATCATCTTTTGTACATTAGTACTTCCAGTTGGAGGAATTCAAGCATCATTTAAATTATATTAAATACTATTGGCAAGTTAAATATTGTATGTCTTATTATCAGAGACAAGAAGTAATAAATGTGGGTAATGCAAATTGTTAAAGGTTATTAAAATATATACGTTTTAGAATGAATTCAATAAAATTAAAAATCAAAACATGTTAAAGTTCAGTATGAGTAAAATATAATAAGACTATTCAAATCATGGGATAGAAACTAATTTATTAAATTACACTAGTTTTAATTAAAATACAACTTTGTTTCATTTAACCTCTGTATTATTTGTCAATTCCAATTAATTATTTTTATTTTTACGATTAAACTCTTGTGCACATGATAGATACTTATTTTCTCAATTATTATAAAAATTTTGTGGAAAAAAAATATAATTATTTAAAAATTAAATTATGCTATAAATAAAATTAAAGATATACTAACCTAAGTAAAGTTATTCATATGTCAATTCTTCACAATACATATTATAACATTTTTAGTTTGTTTGGAAACAAATAGCCTGCAAAAGAAATTTTTTCTAAGTATTTTTCAGGTATAAAAAAAAAAATTAATTAATTAATATTATTATCAGAGTCATTTGTCATCCCAGAAACAGCTAATAAAATAATAAAATAGCTATTCTATGGTGAAGAAATTCAAACATCATAAAAACATAACATATAAAAATGTTTAATTTATTTTGTAAAAGAATACAAATTTATGTTTATATTATCAAATATTTAAGATCTAATGATCTTGATATTATGAAATAATTTATTTAGAAAATAGTATATTTTATCAGATTGTAAGTGTCACGAGGTAAATAATTTAAACTAACAGACTAAAGTTAAATTTTGTTATATTAAATACTTTTTATTATGAAATTAGTTATGTAAATATTAAGAAAGTAGTAATATAAACAGTTTTAAGCTCTGTTAAGAATAAAAATATACAAAACTTAATGTACTGTTCAACACTTCAACTTGATACAATTGATACTAAACTGTTTATTTTTTGTAATATAATATAAGAAAATATGGTTAAAAAAATTTTAATTGTAAAGTTTACCTTATTTTTAACTATTTCTTTCATTTTAGAAATGATAGATTCTGTCTTATATATTAGATTACTGAAAACCACAATCGTCTGAAAAATATAATAGTGTAAAGTAAAACTGGTTAAAGCAGGTAAAAGCCGATATCAGCAGATATGCTTCTCTAACCTCTATACTCTGTGCTTGAATTAAACCAGCTTACGAATCAGCACTCAGCACTTTAGTAGTATCAGCACGAAAAGTATAGCTTGAGCCTGCTCGAACTGGTGGCCCACCAGTCACCACTACGATAAATTTGGACATATCATATCTGTTGTAAATTATACATGTTCAATATGAAATCGGAAAATCACGAAAACTTACAGCTGGTGGAGATATGCAGTGGGCGTAGAGAGACGGGAAAGTTAAATCTCTACTCCCCTACTTTTGCTTCTTTTCTTCCCCTTACTCACTTTGGCTTTTGCTTTCTCTCTCTGTTGCACGTAGAACTATCCAGGGATTTCCTAAACAGCGACATCTACTGGACAAATCTGAATTATCATCTCCGGCTAATTTTTGATATAAGCTTTTCACATGCTTTTCCCATTAGCGAGTGGAGTTTCCATTCCTCTCTACTACCTGCTACTACCCTCCAAGTACAATCAAAAACAATAAAGATATAGACTTTTATATACAAGAACACTTATTATGAGCGCGTATATTGCGCTACAATTAACATTTGATGGATAAATATCAGCTGTAGTTAGGTTTTGCCTATTTATTAATATAGCGAAAGTAAGAATAAATTTTCCTTGTGATCGAAAGCATAAATAATCAGTAATAAAAATATATATTAATTTCATTCTAATATAAAAAAATTCTAGAAAAGAAACTGATAAATACAAGATTAATAAAATTAAAAGATCTAACTTTATTCATTAAAATTAACGCAAAATCAATTATCAAATTTACTGGAAAATAATCACTGCACTAAAAATATGTTTATTAAAATATATAACAAAGACAAATATAGTAATTCAACAAAATTGACTTACAGGATATTTTTAGCTAAATAACATCATTTTTATTTTGTATTAGATAAGTGGTTTTGTAAACATATTTTACAAATGTCAGCTTATCCAATGCAATATAAAAATTACATATATTTTACAAATGTCAGCTTATCCAATGCAATATAAAAATTAATTTATTGTAACTAAATATTATTGTAGTTTTCCTTGATAAAGTTTATAAAATAAGTATAAAAAAAAACATATTAAAAGGTCAAAACCTTGGTATTTTTGATACTCCTGAATATTTATAATATATTAATAATCAGAACAGTACTAAATGTATGAACAGGTAACGTATTTAGAGATCCCAAAATATATAAAAATTCTTCATTGATAAAAAATGTTTTAAAATCATAATTCTACAATTTATAGAAATAATATAATGAAAACTCAAAAAATTTACGGGAAACTTATTTTTTTTTAAATGTATTTGAAAAGCGATTCATGTAATATTAATAAATTGACAAAGATAAGAAAGGGGCTCATTTTCAATAATATTATTGTAAAATCAAATTATAGAGATAAAATTCATATGATTTTATTTATTTTGTTCTACACACTCTTAATTCTTCTCGATACGGTGACAGTGGCAGATTGTATGAAAACAACAACTTTTTGAATTTTTTAGAAAATATTTCTACATTTTTTAATTTTCCATCTAAAAGGTACAATGAATATAAATATACGTAAAAGATACGATGTATACGAATAAAGTTCAACAGAGATGCGATTAATCTAGTTTGAGACAATCAATTTTAAGTATGAAGGTTTTAGAGAGAATATACTAATTTTTTAAAAATTCATATGTTGATATGTTCGAAAAAAAATTTTTTATGTTAAATTACACACGTCCAGTCAATTGTCCACTGAGTTTTCGCGAGTTGGGTTTCGCTTTATCAAGCGTTGTTATTTCCACGCCAATTCCAAATGACCGAAATAATTCCCAAAAAATTCCACTTTCCAACAATCTCTATTTCACCAGATTTCACTAGCAGCCTACATTAGGGCCGTAAGGCGTACGCGTAATTCTACCAATTCACCCCAATCCCTTCCATCACAGCACAGCCCTGAGCCCACAGGAGGTCCCTTGGAGGTCCTTAGGAAGTCCAAGGGATGTCTATAAATCTCAGATTACAGGTATATTATATACTATATTTATTTAATTTTTGCATCAATTTTATATGGTTTGAATTGCGGTTTTAATTGTAATTTTATACATTCGTATTTCATTACTCTTTATTAATATTGGTGGAAGAAATTAACATTTTAACTCTTTATAAATTCTTTTTTTTCTATACTTATATGCTTATAGTTTAGAGAACTGCTTATGTACATTTAATTAACGTTACTTAATGTTTTTGTTTTATTTAAAAAAATAGTATAACATTGTATATTTTCCTATTTCATTTAGAACACTAAGGTGATATATTATTTATAAATTTCAACATAATTAACTAAGTTATCTATAAATAATGTATAAAAATGAAGCATCAAAAAAGTTAAAAAAAAATTATTAATTTAAAATATATCAATTTCATATTTTCATCTATGAAACAAGTCCAATTCGTGCCTTGATTGTTATAAAAATTTTCTAAGGCATACGGTAGGATTTTAGAGCTTAGTATTCTTCATATACACTAGTAAAAGGAAATGTAATAATGTTTTTCACTAAATATAAAAAATGTGTAGTTGTAATTAAAACAATAATTAAGTAATCGGTTTATATTTATTTGAGTATGCAGTAGTCATTATAAGTTACTTTTTATTTTGAATAAAAATTTTTACTCCAATCTTTGATATGTAATCAAATTAGCTTTAGTAATAAAGCAATATTCAAAAATTTTAATAAGTTTTTAACACATTTGACTAAAAAATTTATTAATATCAATTGTATTATTTTAATCTTTGTTATGTATGCGTTGACATAATATTATAATTTTGCAGGAATAAAAATGTAATAGCAGAAAATAAACTAAAATGTTTTAGTTTCAAGTATTTAAGTTATAAACATATAAAAACTAAATATGGAAACTATATATTTCAAAGAACCAATTTACCAAAACAATAAAATGATATTAAAAAATGTTATGATAATACAAAAGTGTCAAAGATTAAGAGATTATTTACTATTAGAAGAGGTAAAGTATTACTTTTTAGTACTATATACATTAAAATAATAAAATTTCATATAGTCTATTTTATTCAATATTATAATATGATATTATATATTTAAACTATTAGTTGTAAATATATTTATATAAAAATAACATTTTAATATAGTTTATTAATAGTTTGGAAAACAAATATAGAGATTTTTCAAATGATTTATAAATAGAATAAAAGAATAAAACAGATTTATTTGGAACTTACACAATGATTATTTGATTTTTAAATATTTTATGAATACTAACTATATCAAAAAAACTAATTTAAAACTATTAATAATCAAGATTTTAAGACTTTTAGATACTGATATATCACATTTAAAAAAGGCTAATGACGACAAGATTATCACGACATGCTTCTAAAAAAGCACCAACATCGATTAATATTATTTCCAAACTTTGCTCTGTTATTAATACTGCCGAGGCAGAATTTGACCAACCAACCAATTATAGTTTGCTCTATTCAGAAGAAAATTCAGTAATAGAAGAAATAGGACATTTTGAATATCTAATTGGAAACAGTGAGCAAGAAAATACTGTCACAACATATTATACTGAAGGTACACCTTTTGAAACACCTCTACATTTTTCTACATCAACATCTACATCAGACTTATTAAAAATTGATGATATAAAAATAAGTAATATAGTTAATGATGAATCAAAAAGATACATTCCTCCTCATCAGATAATTGAAATTATTAAACAGCTAGAAAAACCAAAAGAAAAAAATCAAATTGAAAGCTACATGGAATTCAGTACTAAAGAGAATGAGTGTGAAAGCACTTACAGTGAAACATATTTACCAGAAGATTTAGAAGATTTCGACGATAAATTTGATGAAGATAAATTAGAAAGAATTATAAATGTCACTCCTTCACAATCACCAGTTGACCTCTGTGATAAAGACGTAGAAGAAAAAGTGGTAACATTTAGAGAAGATCATTACACTGAACAAACTCCTTTAATGTTCTCAAGATGTAGTTCGCTTGGTTCTCTTAGTGGTTGTGAACAGCAATCAATTCATGATGATCGTAGTTCTATAGTAAGTGAAATTAGTCAAACAACAAGTGAAGTTGTTTCTCCGAGTGAACTTCCAGATTCTCCTGCACAACTTATTTCTTCTACTAATGTACAACAAAAAAATGCGAAGTTGGTAAGAAAAACAATTCAAAATCAAAATAAACATAAGACTCAGTCTCCTGAATCTTGTGTTGTACCAAAGGAATTATCTAAGTGCAGTATTTTTGAAGATAATATGTCAGTTTTCAAAGAGGAGTCAACTCCTATTAAATATCAATCTGTAGCAGCAAGCAGTCTAAGTTCATTGACTATAGATGATGACGATGAAGCTGATGAGGCTGGTGCAATCAAAACTTTAAAACCAGTTATGACAAATGATCAACTTAACAATAGTAATCAAAGTGAAAAACCAAATATAACTAGTAATACAAAAAAGCTAGAGGAAAGTTCTGATTTTTTTTTAGATGAAGAAAAAATGTTAGATGAGTGTATTCGTAAAGGAATAGCTAAAGTAACTGGACAGAATATAAATGATGTATCTTCGTTTAATTTAAAAGAAAATTCCTATGACGCAGATCAATCCCAACAAAAAGAACTATCTCAAAATATTTGCAAAAATAATTATTCTTTAGATGAAAACATATTTGATGAAACTTCTGATTTAACTGCTGAAGAAGAACAACTTCTTGATGAATATATACGAAGAGGAATTGCAAAAGTAACAGGACAAAATATAAATGATGTTACATCTTTAAGCTTAAAATATAAATTTTCAGAACATTCTTCAATTAGTACCTTCGATAAAACTAGTCAACAGGATATATCTGATAATTCACAAGAGCTTATGGAACCAAAAAAGGCTGATATTCCAAAGGAATCATAGATAAAATGATGCTATTTTTTATATTAAATATGAATGCTATAAGCGTATTTTTATGCTACACTAAAAGTATTTAATTTATTAGTAGTTTATTTATTTTTTTATTTATCAATCATATTGATTGTAAAAAGTAACTTATATAATTTTTAAATTTTGTTCGAAAATTTTTATTTATTTTGTTATAATTTATAAATATTATAAATTACTGCAGAGTTGCCAAAGAAAATTAATATATTATGTGAATTATAAAGTTGAATGATAAACTTTTATTATAAAAAGATTTTATAAAAAATGTGATATGCAAATTATTTTTATCGAGAGAGTCTTCTACCTTGAAGACTCTATTTTTCATTATTATTTATTTATGTTCTTCAAATCATAATAACAAAATGAAAATCCAGCATCCTGGAACATAATATTGTCCTTTCAAACGTACACAAACAAAAATTTTCATGTACAACGCTGACAATAGAATCTGCTGTGGGAGAGAATTAAGTAACCTGTTTAAATTAAAATTTGTCTATTAGTAAATATGGTTTCCATTCAAGTAAAATAAAAAAAAATCCATGGACTTTTTATCAATGAATATATGTGATTATATGAACTAAGATTTACGTAAAATAATTTTCAGTAAATATTTCATTTTTGTAATTATTTTGGCCATGAAAAGTAGACATTTATATTAAAAAATGTGTCCAGATTTGCAGTTTAATTGATTGAAAATTCTTTGTGATACCATGGCATTCGTGGGTACAGTTTATATTACATGGGCCGAATGAAATGCTTTCTATAGGAAATTATTTTAGTTCTCAATGGCAGAAAAAAATAGATCGAAAAGAATGACGAGAATTACTATTTAAAGTAGAGGATCCCGTTAATAAAATAGGAATTTCAGCAACCTTTTACCAAGATTCAAATCTAATTAATTACAAGTCTGAATGAAAACTTGTAATAAAAAATTTAGGTTCGTATTAGCTATATATTGAAATTCCTAAGTTTATATATATAATTCTATAAAAAATACATTTACTGAAGTCAACTAGAATATGATAAATAAATTTTATAAATAAAAGAAGGCTTTTTTACCTTTTTTACTACATGTAAGTCTGAAGAAAAGTGAATTTTTTCACTAATTTATTTATTAAGAAATAAGTATAGATCAACTCACTTTCCGTACAAAATGTATTAATTCAAACCCCTATTTGATTAATTATGTAATATGTATCTTCTAGCTCAAAACAATAAAAAAAATGTCCAAATCTGATATTGATTAACTTTTTATTATTTTTATTAATATGGTGAATAAAAATTTACGTTTCACATATATTTTCTATGTTATGAAATGATACAAAATAACAGTACTATGCTTGATTTTAATTATTTCTATTTTTAAATATAATAAATTAATTGAAAATGACTAGACAATAAATTTTTCATTGCACTTGTTTGGAATAGAATATAAATCTAAGTCAAGATTGTTATTATTAAAATTATAACCAAATATTATATTCTTGTTGAAATATATATATATATATATATATATATATATATATATATATATATATATATATATAACAGAATAAAAATCGAAAAATAATGTTTTTATTTAAAGTGTCAAATAATTGAAAAGAAATAGTGAAATACAATATATTTTAAATAATAAATACTGAAATTTCTCTGATTAAAATTAGGAATTATCCGATTATCCGATCTAAAGAGGGACCGTGGAGAAAGAGAAATCACTGATCAATTAGAGATAAAAAATTATTATAATATAAAGCTATTTAAGTAAAGAAATAAACAAGAATTTTAACAAATATATAAATAATACTCATTGAAATAATCAAAAGAATGAAGGGAACGATAGCATAACAAGAAAAGTTACTGGAATATATGTTTCTGAAATGTTTTAAAAAAAATTAATCGTCAATAATAATTTTCAATATCTTTAAAATAATTCAGAAATCTTATTTCCTTTCGCGAAATATTTCTAGGCATACATTTTCGAAGGATTTTTGAAATAGTTATTGAATTAATAAGTTTATTTATTTGCATGTCCAATATTGTATTTGATAAAAAGTTTTTAAAAAATAAGATAACAGATATATTGAAATTTTAGTCTAAGGATGTTCAGTTATAACGGCTATTATATACTTTCAAATAATATCAAAAATCTTTTAAGGATTGTAATTTATATGCTAAACGATGCCCTTATCATTTTATGTTGTAGCCATGAAAAATTTAATAAAATTCGACTATATATATATATATATATATATATATATATATATATATATATATATATATATATAGAGTTAGTTCACATTATAGTTTGCAACTTACTTGTATGACCGTGACAAAAGTGACAAATGGAGAAGACTTACACGATATTTGGGCGATGGATTTCCTGCAGGTTTAGCGAGATTAACTTTGATTATAAACGAAGCAAAATGAATCGTGTAAAATATTAGGACCTATAGGCCTTAAATTTTAAAGATATTGTAAACTCTTACTTACAGAATTAGACTATTTTAAGCTCAGAAGTTAGAAACATTTTTTCGATGAAAATTCCTACATTCGTTCCCTGATTTGAAGAAAGAATAACATTTCAAGCACAAAAGTTCTAATGAGCAAACACCCTCAATGATATATAGTTTCTCTACTTTCTCATTTACGCTCTTATAAGTTTTCTTCGGTTGATCTATATCTCTAAGATCGGTTAATCATCAATTAATATATAACGAAAAAACTATGCATACATTGATGATGTAAATTAATTCCTCAAAATATTATTTCTTTTACAAAACTGAAGCTAAAATTAGGGGTTTTCGATAATAAAATGTCCTTGATTAACAGCATTTCGAAATTAAATGAAAGAAATTCTAATTTTTTAAATAAAAACGTACGGTATTGTGAGAATCTTGAGATCCTAAAATTCTACACCAGCAGTCATTTTAGATATATAATCATAAATTACCACGCTCAACTATAAGCCAAATCCGTCACCCAAAAATCTCGTGGTTTCTTCTTGTGAGATATTGTTATATTTTACAGTCTAGTCAGAATTAGCCAGAATTAGTCAAATAGTATTAAAATCACGCGTATCTTTCTTGACTTCGTAGTTGCACTTGACGAAGCCTGAAAGTGGACGTCGCAATAATTTCATATACATTATTTTAAAAATATTTTAGAAATTTGAAATGTTCTATAACCGATGTCTATTTAATATCTATTTTAGTAAGATATTTTAAAAAATTTATAATAATGTTTCAGACTATCTAAAGTAGTTGTAAATATATTTTCGAAATATTTTCTTGAAAACTTTTTAAAACATTTTTTTATATGTTGTCGAAAAATCTTTTTAGTCTCAAAAGGAGCCGGAGCCTGGTCGAAGCGCCGTGATTTTAATTTTCATTTTGTGTATTTTATATTTTACAGGTAGTTGATTATATAAATAAGGGTAATCTGGCTACCGGCATAGTTGTATATTAGTTTATAAAATGATTACTAAGTGTAAAATCGATAAAAATATTTTTAGTAACGTTAAAAATGAATATATTTAAAAATATCTTCTAAGTGTAAAAACATTTATTTAATGCTCTATTTATATACTGATTACTTAAACATACAAAGAATTATCCTTGTTACTATTATATTTACGTATTTTTAAATGTTTTTTTATCATATATACATATATATTAGTGCACGTTGCACGTACGCAATAATGCAACGCAATGCAATTTCGTTTGAAACGCAAACAATTTTCTGCTCAAGCTCTTGGTAAAATATAAAGGTTGGCTCATTATATGTATATATAACACCTTAGAATCTCGCGTCATTTACGAGTTGCAGTGAAATCGTGCATTTATCTGATAGTAAGAAATTGTCGAAATAATTTAATCTAAATAAATATTTTCAATTTTTTATAAAAATTTTAATTTACAGAACAGAAATTTACCCAAATATATGAAATGCATTTAAACATATCATGTTAAATATTTATTAAATTAAAATAAATTTATTTACCAACAAGTAATTTACTTTATTTAAGAGAATATTATTTAAATAAAAAAGCGTATTATGTACATATATTTATAATTATTACTTTGTATTTACTATACTCTTTTGGTCAAATTGAATACATATTTTAGTTATTCAAGTTTTCTAAATATTGAATTAGAAAAAATAATTTATTTAAAATTGATTTCTATTTTTAACTAAATACATTTGTTAAAATTTCTAAGTAGATTTGTAGTAAATATATTTGTTTGTGTCGAGAAATTTGGATATAAACAGTCAGTTTATACATTATACACCACATTTTGATGTACCTGAAGTGATTTTTGGATAAACATCCCAAAAGCAACCATTCCAGATTTTGATAAAAATTTGTATACTTGTGTTTTTGGAGTGCTAATGACGAATGTGGAAGTGGCTTTTGATAATAATTGAATTTTAATGATGAATTTCATAACAACTCATAAGAATCAAGGGTTTTCCCATTTATTTCGGACAATAAGAAAATTCAAAAAAATATTTGTTATAAAACTCGTAGACCTCATGAAAATATATCTTTTCTGTTCTCTACATTTTTTTTCAGTACAAACGATATTTCTGGAGAGAATGATTCCGTCTCGGAGATTTCCCTAGGCGTCGCGGTGGTCGTCTGGCCGAATTCTCTTTACAGTTCGTAATGCAATTTTTCCTGAAAAAACTGCTTATAGATAAAAAATGAATAAAAAAATAAACTAAAATATTTATTTAAAACATTTTTTTATTTTTGACATTTTTACTTTTAGTCAAGATAAGTTCTAGAAAACGTTATTTCGATTATTTTCGACATGCAAAGTCAGTTTCAGTCAAATTGATTGTCCACGACAGTATTCGCAGTATTCGTACTCAAGCGTCGAACCCATAACCGCATCAATCATTGACACTAATAATAATCTAAATCTAACTTATCTTTTATTTCCTATAGCGCTGAGTCTTTTCGACTTTCTACTGGTTTCGTCTTTGTATTTTTTGATGAAGTCGAACGACAATATTTTCCACTCATATCATGTGATCCTGGACCATAAAAGTCGCAAGTTTATACGTGATCTTTCAAGGACAGGTCGCAACAAAGTAATAAAAGTTACTTCGTTCAATCTGGACCAAGTCCGGCGCTTAAACATCAGTGTCCTCTTTTTGTTAGCAGAAAAGTAAGTTGGAGACTCAAATACTCTTGTCTGTTAAGCTAAAAGAGATAGACAAAGAGAGAGAATGAGGCAGAGCGAGAAAGAGAGAGAGAGAGAGAGAGAGAGAGAGAGAGAGAGAGAGAGAGAGAGAGAGAGAAAGAGAGGGAAAGCGAGAGAATGAGTGAATGAGTGAGTGGTACTAAGCTGGATCGAACTGGATATAGCCTGTTGGATCCTGAATGCTCGAAGCATATATATAGTGTGCATTCTCTTTTGCAGTTATGCTAAAAGACGCCTCCTAAGAATTCCGAATCCTTTTTGCAATATGTACATTTTTCTTTTTACCCTCCTCTTGCTGTTATTCCCTTTCAGTAATATGCAGTTGTAAGAAAATAATGTATTGGCAAGATGATCCTCGTTTACTCAAGCTCACTTTTTTTAATTCATTCTGAAAAAAATTTTTTTTTTGTTTCAATAATGGGATTATGATCATGAAGTAGAGTTGCAATCTCGATCGAAATATTAATTGGTTTGGCCATTTTCTTCGTTGTGGTTATTATATAAAAATTTTCTTTATCAAGTCAAATGTGAAAAAAAGTTGTACACTCGAGACAATTTCAAAAATTTATAACACACGATGATATTTGAGAAAATGATCATTATTATAAAAATATGAACTTTTATGATGAATT
This sequence comes from Sycobia sp. Sy_11, assembly GCA_018907035.1. Taxonomy (NCBI): domain Eukaryota; kingdom Metazoa; phylum Arthropoda; class Insecta; order Hymenoptera; family Epichrysomallidae; genus Sycobia; species Sycobia sp. Sy_11. The sequence goes on from JACCIC010000042.1 coordinate 2,349,360, forward strand.
TATTTTCTGTATATGCTTTATTTAATAATATTATTTCTTAAATAATGTGATTACTGATTAAAACAAATTGCTTTTTTTGTTGATAAACCTCTAAAACTGATAGAAGCGCGTGGTAACCTACTTAAGGCAAGTTATAAAATATATAGCTATTAACGATCATTCGAGTTGTGTTTGAGCGCCCTATACGATGAAACGTCGGCATTTAACTTTTATATTTTTCTAACGCCTTTTTCATGGAAGCAATGAATAGCAAAGGATAGAAACGAGTTCATGCGCCGAGAGATTTAAAAAAAAAAAAGAAAACTTCATAGAAAGCAATAACACCTGAAATTAGGCTCCGATGAAAACAATTATGCACTATATCCTGTAACAGCGATATACTGCAACGCTCGGAGAGATGCACGCGATCATTTTTGAACTCCCCAAAGTAAAGGAGCCCGAGTTTAAATTCGAGAAGAAGCAACCGATCTGCGTAATTTTAGGGGAGCAAATGGAAGGTTTTGGTATAGGCAGTGCCAAAGATCACACACACACACACACACACACACACACACACACACACACACACACACACACATCTTTCTGTACTAAACGCATTTTTCTCAACAGCATTTTTCAAATCGGTACCCATTATTTTTACACGTATTTTACATTCTTTATTATAGTCCTGAATACAAATTTTTTGAATCTGCTCGCAACTTTTTTAAAATTAATTAAAATTATTTATTAATGTTTACTTAAAGTGTTCAACTTTATATTTAAGTTTTTGAGAATTCTTTCATATTTATTATTAGCCGGTTTTTCAAATCGATTCTTCAGAAACAATTGTTTTTAATGTTTTTCTTTTGGAATCTTTCGTCATTGTATATAATAAGCTCTATACATGTTGAGAATAAAATTCGAACTCATGATTATTTCCTAATAACACACTCCACAGTAGTATATCAATATAAATATAAGAATTCAATATGTGCCTTGCGCAAAATTTCAAAGAATCTCAATTAATGAAGAAAATTTTACCGCTCGCGCGTCTTTCGTTCGGCACACAACTGTCTGAAAAGTTTTAAAGTGCCGTGAAGAAGGGGCAAAAAAGAAGGCAACGCGCGAGCAATTCCGTCGCGGATTTATCCAGATATTTCCGGTTCACGACGGATTTCACGTGGAATTCTGTTCATAAAAATGGAGATATAAGAGGAGAACAAGAAGCCGATTACCATAGAGGTCATAATTTATTTCGCCACTACAATTCATCACTAATTGATCCTCTTTTTGCCCGCAGCTGCTAACGCAGGCGCGCGGTATTGATGAACGGTATAATATACGCGCGCATACGCTTTCAGGTCGAAATTCCCGCATATATACAGTTTACGCAGGAATTACTTAATTCGACAAGTCAAGAGTCGAATCGGTATTTTAATTATATGCCCCCATACATCTTACTTTCAAACGACATCTTGTTAATTTTTTTATTAAAACGTTAATAGAACTTTTATGGATTTTTAATAAGTGAGTTTAGTTCTGCTTTGTAGTTTCGCATAAAATGTCAAAATGTCCCAAATATAATTTTAAATTACAGAATGTTGGTTTAGACAAGACGTAAAAACTATATGGAAATATTTCTACCTAGAATACTATGCTCATAGCCTTATATAAAAATAATTCTAATGTCATTGTTCTTATGTTGCTATTATTATTATTATTTTGATACGATGCTTAATATAACGTTTGACAACATTGTAATAATTCGAGTCAAAAGTTTATTTTTTGTAATATTAAAGAAATTATTTAATTAATTTCGTGTTAATAATTAACGTATTATCTAAAGTGCGTGCTTTTAATTAAAAAAAAAATGTGTAGGATATTTCATAATCAATTCTCAGTTCACCGAATGAGACCGTTTATTGAAAAAACAACGGTATTGATTCCTTACATAAATAAGAAAAATAAGACATCCACATCAACTACATGATTGTAAATTCATAGTGTACAAGTACACTATTAATCTATTATAATCATATTAAATTTTATGAGGTAGATGATTTATCTTTTTTTTTTTAATTTACGTATAATTGAGCAGATACAATACATCTTATTTTCGTTAAATAAAAAATACAGTTTTTGTTTGATTATGAAAATTTACCACGCGTATAAAAATACACAACGTTATTAACAGGAGGAGAATCGAAACGTAGTCTTATACGTCAATTTAATGTTTTTTAATTTTTTTTTTTGTATATATTTTTTTTTGTATATGCGCATTGCTTTTTATTTGTTAACTATTTAAAAAATGAGAAATAAGACATTAAATTCGTTATGAAAGTAAATTATATATATATGTGTGTATTCATTTCTAGTTGGTGCGGATTCGATCAGTATCATTCGTATTATTTCAAAAACTAGGAATTTAGTTACATTACTTTTCAACCCTAATTATAATTTAGTATCACTTTTTGCTTTGCAAAATATACTACTTTTCGTCGTGTAAATTGAGTTATGTTACTTTTCGTCGTAAACATTAAGTTATAGGATGGTTCACTGTTAATTCAAAATTGGTTTTTAATCCTGAAATGAATTGTGCTACTCTTCCTTGCGAATATCAATGTTTCTACATAATATATTACTGACAATACATGTATCATTATAAATTTTACTTATGTCGGCTATTGTGAATTATATATAATTATAAATAAATATTTTTATTGGTTTTACTATCTTTATACAATAATATACTATATTAATATAATGACAATCAGTCTGTGATTGTTTATAACCACCCTGTTACGGATAGATACCCTTTCAGTTGATTAATTTATTAAGTAGAATTCTATATATGACTTTCAAAGACTGATAGTTAATATCGACTGACCCATGTCCGAAACTGCAAATTTTTTAAAAACCATTAAACACATTCAAGTTTTCGAATATTTTTAATAATCGTATTTGAAAATTTAAATAGCTTTCCATATCTATTCTGAAACTGAAAACTTGATTAACATAGAAATTCAGTACAGTTAATTTCACAGTTAATAGCAATTCAGTAAAAATTTCATTCAAGTTCGCATCAATAGGGAAAGTATAAAGTACTAGTCCTCTTGCAAAAGTTGCCTGTTTACAGCTTAAAACATATATCATTTGCAGAGCTTTAAATGATATCCAACTAAATGTGAAGCCATACTTTTTCGTAAACCTATAACTAGAGAAATAACAAACTATACTAAACATAAATGGAAAAACTCGAATGGCAGGGACAATAATATTATTGTATCGCAATAAAAGATCATTACGGTATAAATCAATGATCTACTAAAATATAGCACACGCATAAAAATGCAAAATAAGACGCATATAAGACAATAAAAAGTTATATAACATCGTCTTTGTTTTTCTGCCTGATAAGTCCCTAATTCTACGAAATTGATTAAATTAGTATATTTCTTATACTAATATGTTTAATATCTTTTAATACTTTTACAGCCTCAAGATTTCCCGGTATGTTAAATTCTTTTATTACATCACTCGATGAACTGAAAAATTCATGTAAGTTGAACTGTACCTTCAGAGCAACGTAAAATGAAACAAGCCTTTCTAAGATCTTATTAAAAAAAACTTGATATCACTTGTCGTTTAATGAAAACTGCCTAAGACAAAGATTAACTAGTATTCTCTGGAACTCGGCGATTATGATGGGCACCACGCGTAAAATTTCGTCTTAATTAAAGACAAATTGCTTTTAAATGTATCCAACAGTCGCTGATACGTAATGAATTAAGATATTATACGTGTATATATATATATAATGCATCCCCGGTTGTACGTAGATCAATTATACTAACTAAGCCTGAAATTATCGCTACAAGGGCGTGCACTACCGGCGCCTCTTTCAAATTCAGCCAGAATCATGATTTGGCGTTATTATGCGTTATTATTTTTTTGTCTTAACAGGTGCGTAAAAGAGGTGAAGAGTTGAAATGTGTATATATAACCGGCGCTATCCAGTATCCACCGGTCTATCAGGAAAATCAAGCGCAATCCCGCATGGCTATTTCACGCTTGTATACATCTGCAGGATATCTTTATGATTTTTAAGTAAACATATATCTAAGATTATAAGCAGTCTCATGGATTTTAATTAGTGTACAAACGGGCAAGTGATAGGTATAATTATTATTATTTTATGATCAAAAAGATTATTCATTGACGGTTAAGTAATGTATTCTTGCGTGCAATATACGCATAGTTTTATATACGTTTTCCTAGAAATGGCGGTGAAAAATTGTCTTGTGCGTGTGTTTGTTTGTGTTTCCAGGCTCCACAGAGAGGTTCAGTATTTGTTTATAGATTCACGTTTTTATATATTTTTTGGAACACTGGTTGGAATTTTGTACATTATCAGGCATATTTATCGTCTCGCTTTTAAACATATCTGATTTTTTTTTACCCAAATGGTAATTTTTCGGGAGAAAAAATTAATTTTACTACATAAACTAACTATTCGGATGAATAACTATATTCTAAAGATATTTTTCCTTTAATATATATTTCGCACTATTCAGATTTTAAGAAAAAAGGTCGGTAGACCTTCGTATGATCATACCTAGTTTAATAATGCAGTTAAAAGCTTCTTTTTATTGCGCGAATCAATCTAATCAAACTTTTCAGAAAATGTTTCGTTATAAAACGATTAATTCTGCCTATTTTTTTCCTTTAGAAGAATAGATACAAAATCCGTTATATCTCCAGTAGAAAAGAATCATGTTCCGAAATTTCACCATAACTTTGCCAGATTTGACCAAGCGTTGTTAAACTTACCAAATTGAAATGCCTACCTTGGTAAATTCTTACAATGTTAGATAAAGTCTGTTAAAGTGTTAAAAATTATTATCAAAGTTTAACAATATTTGACGTAATTTGGCAATTTTTAAATATTTGAAAAATTTTGCTCGGAAATGATTTCTTCCATATCAGAGAATGTTTTTTTTCTTCAATTTCTTTCATTTGATTAAGAATTATTAAACTTTGCTAATCTGTATCAAACTTTGCCCAAATTTGATAGGAAAAGATTTACTCTTAAGATAAAACCTTTAGTCTTATGGCATTACGTATGAGCAGATGTGATCACAATTGTTTTGTACATCGAATAAGCGATAGTGAGTCTTAATATACGTAGGACTACACACATTCAAAAACTGCCTTTACGCATGTGTATTTTGATCGACACTCGATTTCATGAAAATTTTTGTCTTAAAATTTTATGCCTACGTAGTAGGATATATTATTGAATCGAATAGAATACCTAGCGTATGTATCTAAAATTTCTAAAAGAAAGTCTGTTTATATCTTGCAAGGATATAAGTAGTAACCGAACTTACCAGCAAAGGTGAATTCCTCCTAATGGATAAAAGAGATTGAATGTTGGTTTCTAGATAAATAAAAGGAATTTCTCAAATGTACCTTTTGATATTCCAAATCGCAAACTTAACAAAATCCTTGATAAACTAATATAAATGGTGATTACCTGTTACAACCTTGAAACTCGCGATATAATTGAAGAAGGATATTAGTATCTAACTTTTAGATGACCAATCTATATAGATTCCAACGATGTTTTATTAATTTTGATTAATTAAAGTAAATTATCGTGACACAGATTATTATATATTTTCAAGAATAGAGCAATTAAAATGTTTCGTTTGAAAAAACAAAGGGCACTAAGCTAAGTATTACTTACATATTAAATGGAACGTAAACACGCAACATGAAATACTAAATAAAAAGATAATCACAATCAATTACAAACTCTGAATAATACGAAGCAATAGACCCAAATTTAATAGAGAATTATTAAATACACGGAAATAGTAATGAATCAGTCAATACGAAAACAATAAATTGAACCTATTTTAACTTAAATGAGAAAAAAAGCCATTCGCTAATTAATTTACCTAAATATGCGCATAATATAAGTCTAAGTAAAACAAATATAATGCAGAATTCAATTAAAAATATAAAAATAACCTAATGAAAAATACAATTATAGTATAAATGCATTAGATTATCAATGAATTTAATTAAAAACATAGCTATCCCAAGACAATATGCTGCCTAATTATATATAGTTCTAGAGTTTATCTAAAAAAAAATCTAAAAAATCTAATGGATATAATAGCGCAACAACCCGACACTAAATTTTAATTATTTTATATATTTACTAAATTGCCATTCTCTAAATATTGAAGAATGAAAACCATAAATTCTACAGCATCTAAAAATTAAAAGCATTTCTTCTAATAATTAATTGTAAGAGTCATAATATACTATTGCAATTTTACAAAATAGGCATGAGGGCTAGATCTATAGAAAATATTAAAAAGAAAAACGTTAAACCAGCAACCGTACTAATCGACGGAGACTTTACAGTTTTCAATATTTCAACGAATATAAATGCTGTGATTGATCTATCAATATACTTCGCAAGTTTCACGGACTGAATAGAATGGATTGTAGTTATATATGTATCAGAAATAACTTTCAAATGAAAATCATAATAAGAACATAAATTCCAGAATCAATTTATACTCATAGATAAATATTTAATAAATGCAATGTGATTAATCTTATTATTTCTGCTAATTGGAATAAAACAAACCCTAAACTAAAAAAAGACATTGGAAGAAAAAATGACCTGTCTGTAATTAAAAAAAGGTATTATAATAAAAGAATCCAAACGTGCGCCTATTGTTTCTAAAAAGTAAAGAACATATAAAAATCAACTTAATTGTGAAAGCAAAATAACTGTGTAAAAGGGGAAACATGATAGAATTTATAAGCAGGTAAAAATTCTTCAACAAATGAGGTTACGTAGACTTCATATTTCCAGGAGATTTCAGACGTATACTAGCCAAAAAAATTCCTACACACTGACATTTAAATTATGAGCCTGGTTTCTTAAAATATAAAGAAAAAGTAGAGAAAGAAGAAAAGAACCATATCTATGACTGACAAATCTAAATGATACTAATTATATTATATATTATCAATGAACCTATCCCAATCCTTGAATTTATACAGTGCTCAGCAGGATCAAAAAATCAATGTAGGACTTGATGAAGTTCCTAACATTCTGCTTCGGAATGTTTCTATAGGAACTCTGATATATTTACTTATAATATAAAAAAACAAGTATTTTAAACCAGGCTATTTCGAAAATTATTGCATGAAGCAAAAATACCAGATTTCTTATCAGAACAAAATAATGACACAGAAGAACCAATAAATTGCAGGCCTATTTTTAGCTTCGGGAATAAAAAGAAGCTATAGGGAGCGATGCCAATAAAATGTAGCTGTATTTAACCCAAAGTTGCATTAGCTCTGATGCATTATCGTCGTATTATTCCCATGACTGATTTTGAAATAAAATTAGTAATTTTTTGAAGTTTCTTTACGTAAGCGACGTAATTTTTTAAAAAACTGCGTCGTTCTTCAATTCATTTAGTGAGTATATCAATCGATCTAATGGCAACTTTTCTTTTGGTGAGAATCCATCATTCTAATGTATCAAGTATATAAATACGTATAAAGCATCCGAAAAAATTGCTTGGCAGGATCCTTGTGATATACTGAAATCCTTAGCAGCCTTTCTAATAAAAATTCGACGTTCGCTCATAATCGCGTTTTCCATTTTCTCGGTAGTAATTGGTATCGTACGTTACCGATGTTGTACAACACTCAAGGCATGCATACCATCTGCAGCATCTTCTCATCTACTTTAAAACGGTTTTGTGGATATCTGTTACTCTACCGCATCTGTTACTCACTCAATCATAACTCTTGGATCATAGCTGAGTAACGAAAAACAACTTCTAACAGTTCAAGAATATTATAGTCATTTACACTATTTATATAACAAAACTGTAAATTCTCTGATTCTTAAAGTGAAGAATTTATAAGCACACTAAAACATACATAATTTCATTCATTGCTGATGGTAGTGTGTGTGTGTGTGTGTGTGTGTGTGTGTTTGTATACAGTATGGTGAACAATATTTACATATCGTATCTAGATAATTGTAGCAATATTATAATGTAAAAACAAATTGTTAAACACATGAATACAGTCTGGGAACTTTCAAAAGTCTTCTTATTTCTTAATCAGATCTAGCATATAAGAAGAAACAAAATACGTTAATATTTTCATGTTAATATCTATCATGTAATATACATACAATAATTTATATATATTTCATATATATCTCTCGCTAATAACTGTTAAAACAACGTTAAATAAATAAAATAAAAAACATAAAAACTTGCAGGTTTTTCTTATTTGATAAATTTAAAGAATTATCGTATACTTTATTTTATACTGTATTAATACTCCGTGAAATTAGAATAAAACAGTTAAATTTCTATTATTTTTTCAAAAAATTACCAGTTTGATCGAAACATCAACCAGATCTCGGACTTAGGCTTGGCTGATTCTAAATTACGAAGCAACGAACTAATAAAACATAAATGAACGTAAACCTACCTCGTAGACCTAAAAATTAATACTCATTTGCGTTTACCGTCTGAGTTATACATTTCGCATTTGCACAGCTTGTTACAACAAGTGCGATGCAAAGAATATTATAATCATTGAGAACTCAGTGTGTATTCCTTTCGTCGGCAAGGATAGACCATGTTGATATATATATATAAGTTTCAAGTTATCCCCGGGAGTCCGCCGCGTCTTCTTCAATATAATAAATCGCCTCGAGCGCGCATTTGGAAAATTGCGAAAACAAATCTCGCGCAAGCATGGCACTCGGTTTGATTTTGCGTGTACGCGTGCATGCGTATGCGCGGGTATGCGAATGCATGCGCATACGCGTGACCAATGCAAATGACGACGAGAGTTCGCCGGGCCAGATCGTACCCGTCGCTTCTGCTTAAAAGCGGATCGGAGGCGCGTGCCGTCGCGGCAATGAAAACGCGAGGATATTTACACACAGCCTGGATAAGTAGAGGAAGAGGAGGAGGAAGCGGGGGGAGTGAGGGGCAGGCATCTCTTGTACGCAGACTAATTTATCGGTGAGAAACGCGACGTCTCGCCTTTCGAGCAATTGTGTCGATTGTGGTCAATCCGTCCATGTCCCGCGAGTGTGCTGGTAGTATACGATATATATATATATTATATATATATATATATATATATTTTTTTTTTTGACGAAGACGCAAGAGAAATAAGACACACACACACCACACACACACACACACACACACAAATGGAGTAAAACTCCGAGAGAGAGAGAGAGAGAGAGAGAAGAGAGAGAGAGAGCGGGAGAGTACGATCGTGTTGCTAAGAGCATCATTATTTTCCACTTGTATTTTCAGTTTTTATTACACCCCGTTTTCGATTTTTTAATTAAACTGTCTGAATTTAAAAAATTGTTTTTCCTTATTCCTTCTGACGGACGATATAACGCGCCATAATCTCCATGACCTAAATGAATACAGAATAATTATTCTCTCTAGGCAGAGTTCAATGTAAGATATTTAAGTCAAGACTTATAAAAGTTGCGGAATTTTGAAAATGTTAATATAATGAATTTTAGAGGTTGCTTAAGTAAAAAAAAGTTTTTTCGAATCAATCGAGGTCTTGCTAAATGCTGAGTGTACTATAGTGAATTACAATGCACTTATATACATATATGCTCATGTCAATATATATATATATATCTTAGCTGAAATATAAACTTATTAATTTTCAATTATGTATTTTTTTCAGAATTTATGTTATTCATTACAAACACGTGACAAAGCAAAGTGAGACAATTTATTTAAAAAGTTAGATAAAAACTCGTGTTATAATAAAGAACCCAAAACATTGTAAAGCAAAGCTTATATATTACCAGGGATAACAGATCAAGAAATCGAGCTCAAGCCTTTAATACAGAGCCATCAAGGAATGTTATTTCCTTTAAATTGAGGGTAAAATAATAAAATTCTTTAGCTCGATTATGCTGTTAAATAGCTTAAGGTCAAAAATTAGGTAATGAAAATATAATGCAGGTTCGTTTTTTTTTTCGAAATTCTTATACATACTTTACGAAACACGTTCTGAGGTTATAGTCAACTCTTATCTATGAAGCTTTGATCGTTAACCTTCTTCGTAATATTATTATTCTCTTTGCGATCGCAGTAACTGACGGCCATTGTCAATATAATTAAACATAAAATTAACAATTTTCATATATAAGAGGCACTCTTTTATCATTTATAATTTTAATATTCAGATCATCTTTAAAAATGTTTTTATCTGATGTTCCCATTAGTTCAAGCACAACTGAATTTTTTGTTTAGTTAAATCCTGAATGCTTAATACAAAAATATGCAGTTTGTTCTTTCAAGATTATTAGAGTATATTGTTTTCTTTAGCGATAAGTTGGAGTTTAAAGGACATATTCTTTGATTTCATTTGATTCGTTATTTAAAAAAGTAGTATTTTAGTAAATATGTAAACTTTTAAATATTAGTAGATCAACTATATTAAAATAATGAATGAATTAATTGATTGATTAATTAATTAATCTGACTGTCATTATTTTAGCTCTTGTATTATATTATAAAGACTGTAAGATCGATAAAAATATTTATTAATTCTATTATTTCTTATTACAAATAATTTACTGTAATTTTTTTTTATATTTCTATTAACGATAAGCAAAATGTTTGAGAAATATTTCGAGTAAATATGCCAATCTATATCATGGTATGTATATCCCGCGGTATTGAGTAGTATGTACCAGCTATTAAAAAAAAAAAAAGAAAAAAACGGAAGAACATAACAAAACGTGCATCTCTTACTAAATAATACATATTGTGCATTTTTTTGTTATATTTATCATTTATCAGCGAGTTTCTTACATTTTTTCGTGCACTCGATATAGTGCATTTCGTTTGCGTTTCGCCAAACATGACAAATAACGATAAAATACATAATATTTATCTAAATCAAACAAACCTTTCGTTTACTACTATATTGAAAAAAATATTTATTTGATTCTGTTAATTCTACTAATTTGTTTTTCATGATATAGACAAGTATACGTATATCTATACAGTGACACCATACACGCGCGAGCGCACACACACACACACACACACACACACACACACACGCAAAGATTTCATCGATCGATGTTGAGCGTGTACGTACTTTTTCCCAAGCCACGGCGCACCGCAACCCCCTATATAATGAAAATGTTGTAGCCCATCCTAGGAAAATGGAAAGAAGTGTATACATAATATAGTTAACGCCTTCCGTGTTCAAGGTGGAAATTAATAGATGCCCCAGTATCTCTGAAAACTTCTTAGATTCCCTAATGTCAATTCGAATATCAATATCAATATGTGGTATAAACCATAGAAAACGCCTATTTATATATATATTATTTTTATATATTATTTCCAGACTTCGATACGTTACACATTACAACTCATGAAGCAGAGGACTTGTTTTCAAAAATTTTTATCGTTTCAATTCGTTATTTAACCAAATGAGAAAACTTTTTTCTTTAAATTTGATTCTATATTTTATTTTTATACGGTGTTCTCCTACAATTGAATTATATCAATTAATAGTTGAACCATCTAATTTGTTACAATAAATGAAAAATTGTTAGAATCACAGAATATGTAAAAATGTAAATAAGATTCTTTAAAGTTATTGCACAATAACGGTCAAATAATTAATTAGTATCAGGATAAAATTGACCAATATGATAGGTAGATTAATTATCTTTCAAACGAAGGTTATTTTATAATGATAAGTCAAAAATTCAGCGACTAATACTCAAGTTGCCCAAAAGAGTATCCATGTACAGTGTCTTACATGACTAATTGAGAAATTCAAATTTTGAAATAATTTGTGTATCGAGTTCCAACTTTCTGGACGAATTTCTCGCGATCTATTTCATATGCGAGTCGTGCTTCAAATTTTCTGCAAAATACCGGTAAATCGGTCTATTTTTTTTATTCCCTCTTCGGTTTTCCCCACCGCATCCTCGGCCAGTTCTCCGCATCCGCGTATATGCAAATTTAAAAATGACAAAACCCATCGACGCTATATAAACCGAGGCGTGTCAATTATTAGGAATTCGCGCGCGGCATCTTTATAAATAAACCGGCGCACAATCGCGCATGTCATATGTACGCGCCGCACCGAAAGCGAACGGGAAATGCGAAGAAGTTTTTTTTGTTTCTTTTTTTTTTTTTTATTTTTAACGCGGCGAATTTTTTTCATACATAGCCGGGCCACGCTTCGAATATCAAAGACGATTTCCTCGAGCTCGGGAGCGCGTTCAATCAGTGCGCGGCGACGTACGACGGATTTTATATATAGAGCGCATTTTATGAAGGCATAACAATAGATCCGTATACGTGCATCCTATCTTCCGAGAACCTTGATTGCCTATCGGGATCGGAACAATATGCGGATCGTTTATTACGATTTGCGCGGGCTTGGCTCAATCGTTGCAATCTCATGTCTACGTCATTCGATGTGATTTAAATTTTTCGGGGAATGTACACATATATATATATATATATATATATATATATATATATATGTGTGTGTGTATATATCAACGTCTTTTCTTCAGTATATGTATAATATTATAGAATAGCGAGATCGCTGTATTATAAAAATTAAAATCAATACAGAAATTATTTTGAGAGATAAAATTATTGTGAGAAAATTATTATGAGAGACAAAAAATAATAATTAAGAATATAATTAAACTTAAATAATATTGGATTACTGTTTCTTATCCAAGTCATTACGTAATTATTAAGTCCAGCGCTGTCAGTTTAAATATAGTATATAAGATACAACACCGAAGCGAAGATGCCGGCTATATATATATATATATATATATATATATATATATATATATATATATATATACATACTGCAAGGAAAAGTAATCCTCGCAAAAGTCGCGCGATGAAGGGATAAGCGTACGGTATAACCAAATTATTTTTATCTCTAATTACTAATAATTGCACTCGATGCGCGTGCGCGCGAGCGACCCCCTCCCCCACACACAGCAGCGACTGGCTTCCCCGACCACAAAATTGATTTATGACCGCGAGCTCGCGCCAATATTATCCAAACTTGTACATTAGTGAATTATCCTTCAACTTCGCCGGGCGGAAGTTTGCGCCGGTCGGATAGACGGAGATTTTTATCGCGAATTACTCGGCGCATCTTTATAAGAGCGGAAAGCTGCGAGATACAGAAATTTTTATATCTAACTCGTCGAGGCTCAGCTGGGGCAAATTCAGCGGAGTCGAGTGAAGTAAATGATTAATCCCATGTTAGTCCAAGTGTACGGAGAAGGCGGAGTGCAATTTTTTCTTTAAATAAAAAACCGTGACATTTTATTCAGTTGGGGAGGGGAATTGCTTATATCATTATGCATACGTTCGAATATATCTTGAAAATTCAAATATATAATTGGAAAATTATTTTACTTATATATACTCGCACGAAATTGAATGAAGGGTACGAATTAATAATAATAATAATAATAATAATTCATAAATATAGCTGACTTTAGCAACTTTTATTGTAACAATTTAGAAATTTGACAGATAAAAAATAGTGTTTTTATCTATGTATAATTGACATTATTATATATTAAAAGTGTTATTTAAGTTATTTTACTAGAATTTGTGAAAACTTAGAAATTCTGTATATTTATCCAAATAATACAGAAACTATAACAATAATTTTCAAAATTTTTGGTACTTTCGATGCGAAGTCAATTTAGTGAATTCAAATCATTCATTTATTAAATTTTCCCTTTAGAATATTTGAGGCAAAGAATAAATAACTTTTTATTTCAAATGCACAGTGATTGTTTTAAATAAATTTACACTTTCAACAAAGAAAAACCAACATATTCCTCTACTATTACTATTATTAATTACTCCAATGAAACAAAGGTGCATATTTATTTGAATTCACTAATTGTTCTTCTTATAAATATAGTAAAAATTTAAGCTAATATCCAAAGTATTTTTAAGTAATTACTGTATAGCCTTGCGCATAACATCGTTATTATAATGGATGTGTTATTATGTTCGGGAAAAAATTCTTATTTGTCTTACCTCAATTTTAATAACTTACAATGCTCCTATGATATTTGTATGCACCTATTCCAAAATATTTCTAATGTAAAAAATATCGATGAAATAATGTCAATTTTTAAAACAATACATTAAGGATATTTGAAAAAAATAATTTATTTCCAAAAATATTACAATGTCTTTGCAGACATGCATATTTATAGAACATTTACTAATCCCACTGACAGAAGACACATTAAAAAAAAAAAATTATTTTTTGGAAGCTCATATTGGTCCCAAGATTATCATCATGGCGACGGCGAAGCTACTTATTTTCAGGACATCCATGGATTTCTGCGATACAAAAAACAACAGTATTCATTTGTTAATATTGCACGTCTCAAATAAATCAGTTACAGGAATGGATCATCTCGGATTAATCCGTCGTCCTACCGATGAATTTAACAGGTGAACATGAAGGGTACAGCATACACAACTGAATTTTATTTCTTAACTAATTTTCTGAGATCCTTCAATGACGGTTTTTATTGCATAGAATTTCTCAGGTATCTCTTAAATTATTTCAAAATATTTTATTTAAGTTTACAATTTCTGTCAACAGAATGGGTTTCAATACAATTCATGATATCGTATTGATAAATATATAGTTGTATGATTCAAAGGCGAATGCAATTTATTTTATTTATTTTTAATAAAATTTATGAATATGAAGCTATCGATTTTACCTTTATGATACATTGTACAGTTTAAATGTATAATAAATACGTCGTTTAGACAGAATAGTTGTATTCAGTAAAAATAGCAAATAATAATAATAACTTAACTGCAGCAGTACAAAAGCTTAATACAATTTTGTGATGAACCGATTACAAGTCTATGTAAAATATTTAAAAAAAAGTAAATCGTTGATATATAATTAAATACTAACAAATACTGAAGTACCTAAAGCCATTATAAATGCATTGTAAAATTGTTAATGAAATAAATTGTATCGTAATATTAATGGTCAGCAATGATAACAAATGATTCTTATTGATATGAAATAACGAACATATAATATTAATAATCGGATATGAATAATATTAATTATGACATTAAAAAGCTGTAAAATTCAAATGACGCTATTTAAGATATTCATAAAAAATTAGTCTGTATTCTAGTAAATTGAACTTACGAAGCTCAGAGATAAATTATATTTTATAAGAAGACATGAAATACCTGTCCCAAGACACTGGCTTAAATGGTAAAGAGCAATATGCCATTAATTACAATATTGCATTAACTATGCCTATTAGAATAATTCTTTGGCTCAGGCCTGCACGGCTGAAATGAAAACGAAAAGAGAAAAAAAATCACCAGCCACCAGAAAACGTATATTAAAGCAGCGAAGGTAACGTAATTCTTCTTCAGGAATACGGACCAATTATAATTTACGATTTCTTTTTATCGTATTTTTTCTTACAATCGATGCCACGCTCGATGCTTGAATGCTGTTCAAATAGTGAACTATTTTCATTCACATTTAAAAAAGCAATCATTCCGTACTAAATTAAAAGAGCACTTACTGAGAAAATATTGTATGAGAAACAGAGGAATGAAAATGAACGTGGTTTATATAGTGCAATACCCCTAAAAATACTGTTTTTCATATAATTTCTTCAATTGATTACGAATTTTGTTCATCGGTAAAGATATTATAATCGTGTGCTCGCAAATTAGGAGCCTAACGAACAGCTGAATCAATGCCATCACGCGAAACACCTATGAAATTATATTCGAAACGTGTTACCTTTTCTGCCAATTTACAGTATAAGGCCTCTGAAAACTTGTCGTACTTCGAAGAATGCCGTGCCTTGCGAGCGTCGGAGGGATCGAACTCTTCGGGGGAAATTCTCGAGTTAAAGCAGCCGAGGCGATCCGTTTCGCATCCAAGGGCACAAGAGCGTTCGAATATGAGCTATTAGGCAGCGTGGACCGTGCGTCGCCGACCTGTAAAGTGTAATTACTACTGATGATGCGTATGGCTTGCTGCCAATTCTCACCGATGGACTTTGCTGCATGTGGATGATTCATCATTCCGGTCCTTAGGGCCAGCGAAGGCAAGGTATAGGAGTACTGGGATTTGAGATGGGTGAGACGGAGTGAAAGAGAGAGAGAGAGAGAGAGAGGGGGGGGGGAAGGAGAAGAATAGAGAGCGAGATTAAAAATTACCGGTCAGTTTTAAATTGTCGCACGATTGCTATGGATTAAATGCATTTGTCAAATGAAGCTCACCGTCTATTTTTTATTTTCCCACTCTGTCATATCAGATCTCAATAGGATTTAACCGATCTTATTTTTACCTTATATACCTTAATTAAGTTGCTTTATTGAACGGCTATCAACAGTTCTTTTTATAGAAATGCATTGTCCACTCCGATGCGGGTCTACCGGTTATCCCGCGGTTCGAATCGTCAAGTTTTTCCATTAAAACATCAATTAATGAAGATTAATTTCAAAATAAAAACTGTCGTTGTTTTAGAAAAAATTTATCAAATGTAATAAAACAATCTTAAAAAAAAGAAGAATAATTGAGAAAAAAAAATTAAGAAATAACACTAACTACGTGAAATTTTTTAAATTTTAGATTTGAGTAAAGGAGAAAAAAACGATTTTTTAGCGATAAAATTGAACAATCCATTTCAGTTACAAAACATAATACATGTAGAACTGAACAAATATGCTATTTGGATATTTTCCATATTAATCCTTTTTATCAACGATTTCATTTCAATACATGTGTATATAATTAGAAGCTAGACTTCATGATCCGCGCGTTCCATCAGCTATAAGCATCTAAATCCAAGCTTGCGCGCAAACTGTTATTATTATTATACCTGACAAAAATTTCCGAATCAAATTGAGCTCCACGAATCCGCGAGCGTCGGCCAAATCTTTATAGTCATTGCTTGTGTATGAAAAACCGAGTATGCCCGAAGTTTGCAAGTATATTATTGGAAATAGCGGTTTATATTGTACGTTGAGTCATTGCTCTTTAAACCAAGGAGTGTGATTTTCTCGTTGGACAGACGATTGAATTCTGTTGTAAATTTTCCTCTCCGAGAGATTTGCATGCAGAAATAGAATAAATCATCGATTGATCTATGTGGAAAATAGTAAACGTGATCATGGTTGTTTAATTAAATTTAATACGATGGTAAAACTATAATGCAATTACAATTAAATTTAAATTTTATTTTTAGCTCAATTTTTAACTATTATTTAATAAGATTTATTATCCTTCCGTGTACTCTTCATATTGCTAGCTCTGTTGACAATCAGTAACAATGAAATAAATAAGACTAGCTTTTTTCATTAAACGTTGCCTTACACACAATATCCATTTAAAAATTTACACAATCAGTTGTTCTTAAAATATCAGATATTTAATTGATACATTATATGTGAAAAATAAAAAAGAAATTATTAATAAAATCATGAATGTTCGGTGGTACAAACAGTTTACTCGTGCAGTAAATTGAATATTTATCGAGTCATATAATTCACTATATAATGAAGTTAGTCCGTATAATACGAACTTTCATCATAATAAAATTTTTTCACAATTTAAGTCCTATTTAGTTTTTAATTATTTTATGATACAGGGCCGGATTATAATACAAATAAACTAAAAAATGACCTAGATTTCGGTTTTTCAAAGATTTGACCCGGGTCCAATAACGTTTTTAATAGATTAACAAATAAGTTTATATTTTTCTAGTAAATAACTGTATATAACATAAAAAATAATGGGAATATTCTAATAGGAATTAATTCTGCGAGTCACATACGAATACTAATCTTCAATAAATAATCAAAACGTTCTCCGAACAAACTCTGTCTCTACTAGTATTATTTGGAACTATAATTATTACTGGGTCTTGTCAATAGATGACGTACTGTATCTTTTCCTGCTCTAACATGAAGGAATCCTTCTTTTCTGTATTAATATACCTGACGTTTGAAATTT